>CAKAOH010021410.1:81338-128766 GCA_916701665.1 Sebastiscus tertius | reverse complement strand
TCAGACTTTTTTTTCAGACTTTTTTCAGATCTTTTTCTCAGACATTTTTTTTTTTTACTTTTTTTCGGACATTTTTTTCGGACATTTTTTCAGACTTTTTTTCAGACTTTTTTCAGATCTTTTTTTCAGACATTTTTTTTTTTATTTTTTTCAGACATTTTTTTCAGACATTTTTTTCGGACATTTTTTCAGACTTTTTTTTCAGACATTTTTTTCGGACATTTTTTCAGACTATTTTCAGACATTTTTCAGATTTGTTTGTCTGACATTTTTCAGATCTTTTTTTTCAGACTTTTTTTTCGGACATTTTTTTCTGACATTTTTCAGATTTGTTTGTCTGACATTTTTCCGATCTTTTTTTTCTGACTTTTTTTCTGACATTTTTTTCTGGCTTTTTTTCTGAAAAAAAATCCAAAATAATGACAGATTTATAAACTGTGTGGCTTATTTCTCGCATAAAATGTTTTCAGAAACACATTTCGGTGAAGTATTTTCGTGATATAAGAGAAGAAAGTTTCCATGTTGGTTTCGGTCTGAAAGCTGGGAACAGTCGCCCAAGAGCAAAGAATGTATATTGATATTCTTTGCCACGAGGGAAAGCGTTTGTCCAATCAAGTGCCGAGTGTCTAGTGGCAGCCCATCAAGCGTCCAATGCTGGGAAGCGAGGTGAGTGGAACCGCTGACACGCCCCCCCCCCCCGAAAACGTAAACAAAGGACTGTTTCCGCCTTTTTATTTTGAAAGAGCAACGGCCAATGAGGAAAAGCCAACACTCGGCCGACCAATCATGTAACTTCATCACTCAGACTTTTGCGTTTGTAGTGCTGTCCCTCTGCCAAAAAGTGACGATATCTTGGTGTCAGACTTTTACTTAATCTTCTTAAATGAAGTTATAACTGTAGAAATCGCTAACATACAACGCCAATAACTATTTCACTATTATTCCCTTTTATTAAAATGATTCTCTCATCACAGGCATCACTATTATATCTGTCTAGATGTCTAAATAAGGCTGAATGTAATGGTTATTTAACCATCTTCCCTTCCTCCATCTCCTCACCACCCATCTTCTGCGATTACTCTATCACTCTCATTCATTCCATTAGTGTTGAAACTATTTTTCCTTCATCTCTTTTTCCTCGTGGCTACATCTCCATCTGATTATCTCGTAGCACCCATTATAACCCTGAAATCCCTCCAGATTTGCTCCCAACTCATTACTGAAGTTTTGACACTGAACTGTGAACTGTGTTGAATTTCAAAAACATCACCAGGGAGCTCAGAGAAATATTTAGGGCTGTTGCTCCGTCACTTAGAGTTCAACGTGACTGCTCTGTCAAAACAAGTGCAGATTCAGCTGAACTGCAGCTAAACTCGGCATACTATGAAGTCACAGTAAGATCTACCCATCACAGAGTGGATTCATAGGAACATGACATGGTGATTGTGTAATGCTGCAAGTTTAGTTTTATTTCTACCACCAGGGGCAGACTTTACCACCCCAACTAAAAGGGCCCCAAACAGCTTTAGATTTATCATGATGTTTAGATATGAAAAATATTGAATCATGTTACCATTCTTACTTATTGTACCCCGAAATAACTTGCAGAAGGCTGCCATAGCACTTAAAAAATATGCAACTGAACTGTATACTACTTAATTCTACTTCAGAGGAAAACATTGTATTACCACATTTACTTTGTGATTTTTAGGTTGTAGTGGGTTTATTTCTCACATAAAATGTTTTCAGAAACACATTTCGGTATTTTCGTGATATAAGAGAAGAAAGTTTCCAAATGAGCCCCCATGTTGGTTTAGGTTTGAAAGCTGGGAGCAGTCGCCCACGAGCAAAGAACATATAGTGATACTCTTTGCCACGAGGGAGAGCGTTTGTCCAATCATGTGAGGTCGTATTTATTTTTAAACGTACAACAACATATGCCCTTTATAAAGGAGCGGCTGTAAAACTATGAAGTGAATTTCCCCACCATCAGCATCACTAGTGCTGTTCATCTGCCTTGCTGTCAAAGATAACTGCGGTAAATAAATGACAATATCTGACAGGAAGCACCTGCTGCTGCTTTATGGATCTGTGTCAGCTGTCAAATATGTGAGTAAATATGCCCAGAACGATGACGGGCCCCATATACATCCTCTAGTTTAAAGTAAGGGATTCTACTTGGACCTATGGCGACAGTGATATGTCAATACAGGCTGCTATGCTAAGAGAATGGCAGGTTTTTTCAGCAGAACCGAAAACACCTCATCCATCATGTGTGCCACTTTGCTGTCAAAAACTAGCTCATCACTTTCTCCAAATGTACATATATTGAAATGCGTTGTAACACTGAGGGTGAATGTCTGTGTGAGGAAACAACAAATCTTTTGCAGTAATGGGAGGACTCGGATCCATTGCTAGAAAGGAATGGCTTACCTACATTAAAAAGTATGTATCCCACCCCCTCAATTCAGATTTTACAGTATAATGTGGCAAAGCTCACAGCATTTACTGAAAATGCACTTTACATGGGAAGTGATTCACCCTATTGATTTTTGTGTGATACAATAAAACAGGAAAAAACAACTTCAGCTGCTCTGCAGTTTGAAATTTGGGTATTCAGATCAGGACAGTCATTTTCCGCCAAACTATGGAAATTAAATAGCTGTTAAATATCCGATCCAAAGTTTCTCATGAGCGGAGAATTACTAATTGACCTGCTGCAGCAACGTGATCATTGCTGGTGAGACCAGGGACTCTGTAGTAGAACTTATTTATTTGTCAGCATGCTCTTCAAGACGACTATATTTGATATTGCCTGTTTTCCCTTTTTCTGATCCTGCATGATAACCACCTCAAGCCTCTCGGTCTGACAAACAGAACCTGTGATGCATCTCGTCACGTCCTGTAGCACAATAAGATAAGCCTTTATTGATCCTCAGAGGGATAATTCAGTTGTTGCAGCAGCACAAGGACAGAAATAAGCACAGATAGATAGAGGAAGTAAAAAAAGAAATAATAATAGGCACATAAAACTAAAATAAGAATAGAAGTAAACACAAGAGCAATTAGAGACAAAAATTACAAGGTAAAAGTGACAGTGGTGTGATAAACAGCAGAGTCAGCAAGTCTCGTATATGTAAACAGCACACACCAGAGAAAAAGAGTAAAACATGATTAAATAATGATACTTACTGTGTGTCTGTATTAATATAGAATTATAATATGGTATATAATGTAATAAAACAGTATAACATATCAACATAATTTAATAATAGTAAGACGTTCTTAAAAATCATATTGATCGTATTGAAAATCTTATAATGTCTTATAGTTTTGTTTTTTATAAGGTTAATAGCTCAGCAGCCAGCCAACTATTTGCAACCAAAGTGCCACATCATGATTTTCTGTGGCTTTTGGATGTTGCTGAAACATCAGGACTTTCCGTAATAGCACTTAGAAGTAAAATAAATTAAAAATACCAGAATCCTCAGAATACATTTTTCAGTTTCCAATTCAACAATAGACCACAGCTACAAACACAACAGCTGTAAACTAACAGTTGTCAAAAGTGATACTGCTGGCACTTCTCTGCTTCAGCATTTAGAAACAGGTGTCTTATTCGAATGCAGAAATACCACGGAAAGAAATCGAACTGCAAGCATGTAGCTGCTTCCCAGTGACTCCTTATAAAATAGTGATTTTGAAGAAGTTACAATGACCTCTCCTGATGACCATAGACACGTGAATCAGTGAACAATGCAGAAACATGACACTTTTGCTCTGTTGTTGCCTCCAGGCTTGGTTTCATTAAATCCCATCTTTCTTTAACATCTACAATTACACAAGAACTCCAAACCTGAGCACATCCAGAGGCCGTACAGAACCACTGTTCATGGCCAAAGGTCATCAAAAGGGCTTTAGTTTGTCAGATACATGTGTCTTTGGGTTTGTCCAAATCCTGTGTATCTTTGTCAATTTATTAATGAACACTATACAATTCTCTATTTTCCGGTGTTAATTCTAACTATATAGCTATGAATTCTGTATAAAAGTGTATTATTCCTGTATGGGTTTTACTTTAACTGTCAGTTGTGTTGCATTTTAAGACAGGTGCTTTTGTTTTCCCCACTTTTAGATATGCAGCCTCAATGGATGACATCTGGAAAGAAAAGGAACACTATGCAGACCAACTGAGACAACATCTTCTCTGTGCTGATATTTTTTCTCATTACCAGCTGAGTTGTGTTTAATATTGTTGAACATTGAAAGCGTACAAAATATTTTAAATATAATAATAATAATAAGAAGAATTTTTAAAGCCAGTTGCCTCTTTAGCTTTGTTATGAACTTCTTGAAAATTGATGAAAAATGGTAAATAATAGACATGTACATTCAGCTATCATTCAGTGTGATTTACACTTCCTAAGAGTATCTTTATCTCTGATGTTCACAACTTCAGAATACCTGAAGCTGAAATTACAACTCATTTAAGGAGCTCATCTGTCTTCTTTGTTGGTTCTCAAAGAAAAGACAAAAGGTGTTGGGGGAGGAGCAGCAGACTTGTGGTATCATGGTATGGTATTAAAAAAGTCATAATATAGTATGCCATAACGTCACAATATAGAATGCCATAAAAATGTCATAAAATGTCAAAGTGTAGTTTTTCATAGAAATGTCTTAACAAATATCATAGTATAGTATGCCTTTAAACTGTCATAAAAAGTCATTTTAAAAAGTCATAGTAAAATGCCATATCCGCAATACAAATGCAATATCCGTATGCCATAAAAATGTCATAACAAATATCATAAAAAGTGATAGAATACTATGTTGTGAAAAAATAGCATGTTGTATCAAATGTCATGAAAAAGTCAAAGTATAGTTTTTAATATAAATTCCATAAAAATATTGTAGTATAGTATGCCATAAAAAAAATCATAGTATAATATGCCATAAAAATGTGATAAAAAAGTGATGCGAACATTACAAAAAAATTGTATAGTATGCTATAAAAGAGTCATAAAAATATAATAACAAATATAGTAGGTCTATAGTATGCCATAACAGTTATAACAAGTTATAAAGTTATAAAGTTATAAAAATGTCATAAAAATCATAATATAGTATGCCGTAAAAGTCAGAAAAAGTCAAAGTATAGTGCCATCAAAACGTTATTAAAAATGTCATAGTATGCCATAAAAATGTCATAACAAAATGTCATAGTATAGCATGTCATAATGAAAAATTTATAAAAAAAAAAAAAAAAAAAGTCAAAGTATAAATTGTCATGGAAGTGTCATTAAAAAGTCAGTCTAATATTCCAAAAAAAGTCGTAGTATAGTATGCCATAAAAAGTCTAAAATATCATAGTACGTACGTTATGTCATAAAAAGTCACATAGTATGCCATAAGGGTCATACAAGTCAAAGTATAGTTGCCATCAAAACATCATTACAAATATAGTACTGTTTGACATGAAAATATCATAGTACGTTATGTCATAAAAATTCACCATATAGTATGCCGTGAGAGTCATAAAAGTCAAAGTATAGTTGCCATCAAAACGTCATTAAAAATGTCCTAGTATAGTATGCCGTAAGAGTCATAAAAAAGTCATAGTGTAAAAGTATGGCTGTGAATCTGCAGGATCAAATCCTGCCCTCCCACTCCTCAAAGCTTTCAGTATATCTGTGGTCGTTAATGTGAACAAGATCAACAGTGAACACCTAATATCTGACCAGAGAAGTGGCTCAGCAAGAAAAGCCGTAAACTACAACAAAAGTCTGAAGTGAAAAGAACGAATCCCGGCTCCCCTGTTTAGCTAAACAAAAGGTCAAACATCTCAGATCAACTAGCTCAGGGTGATAGAAGAATGGAGGTTTTGTGTTTGATCCTGTGAGGCACGATGAATTTTGAGGTCCAACACTGAACATGAAGTCAAATATGCTATGAAACATTAGCCAAGTGTGTTAAATCAGATAGCTCAGGGTGCTACAAGACTGGTCTGTAGACTTCAGGTTGTGTGTGCAATCCTTGGAGAGGAGGAAGGAGAGGGTTATGGAAAAGAAAACAACACATTTTAGCTATTTTTTTTATTGAAAATGCGGCATCGTAATCTGAGGGTTTTTCACAGTAGAAGACGTTGGATGATGTGGAGTTTTGGTCAGGAACTCTGCAGTCATCTGGGGAGGAAAGAAAAGAAGGATGATACAATAATTTGAATCACATTCACAGATACATGTGTGCCTACTACAAAATGTTTTTATTTTTTTAACGTACGATACAATGACTTTAAAATTTGTTCAACATACTATGTTATGACCTTTTAATTTTTTTTTTGACATACTATAGTATGACTTTTTATTCCCGACATACTATATTATGACTTTCTTTCGGAAAATTTAAACATACTATACTATGACTTTTTTTCATAAAAATTTATGACATACAATACTGTAACTTTTTTCATGAAATCTTTCGACATACTATAATATGACTTTTTTTACATAAAAATGTTCGACATACTATAATGTGACTTTTTTCATGCTATTTTTAAACATGCTATACTATGACATTTTTTTCATAATTTTTTTTGACATACAATACTGCGACTTTTTGGTGAATATTTCTACATACTAAACTATGATTTTTTGACATGCTATATTATGACTTTTTTCATGAAATCTTTCGACATACTATACTATGACTTTTTTTTACTAAAAACTTTCGACATGCTATACTACGACTTTTAATGAAATTTGTTTGACAAACTATAATATGAGTTTTTTCATGAAATTTTTCGACATACTATACTATGACTTTTTTTGGTGAAAATTTAAACATACTATATTATGACTTATTTCATAAACATTTACGACATACTATACTGTAACTTTTTTTGGTGAAAATTTCGACATACTACACTGACTTTTTTCATGAAATCTTTCGACATACTATAATATGACTTTTTTACATAGAAATGTTTGACATACTATACTATGACTTTTTTTAATAACATTTTACGACATACTATACTGTAACTTTTTCATGAAATTTGTTTGACAAACTATAATATGACTTTTTTCGACATGCTGTACTATGACTTTTTTTGGTGAAAATTTAAACATACTATACTATGACTTTTTTTCATGACATTTTTTAGACATACTAGTGGCACTGAGTGGCAGACCAAAAAAAAATACTGGCACGCAGTGAAATAAGTTAATTTCAGACCCTGGCTGCCTGTGACCTTAATAATACACGGCGTGTGTGTGTACATGCACTGTTTCCAGGTGACACATTGACAAACAGCTGCATGAGGATGTCAGAATTCAGATATTGAAATGCCCCCTATTCTGTCCTCAAATCCTCCTCTCAAACCCAACATGTGGTGTGTTTTTGGTCACCTGTGGAGGAATATGTAAAGTGGCAGAGACAAAAAGTCCTGCTGTGAAATTGATGCAAGATTCCAGCAGCAATTTCAAATTAATTTCTGTCTCCACAGATACTGTACCCTGAAGCTCATATGGTAATGAGATTATACTTGTCTGTTTCTATTTGATGTTTGGAGTGTGATCTGAATCAGAATTTGATCTTCATTATAGCGGCAATATTGTAGAAGCCTCACATAAGAGTGAATCTGTACCATTATGTCTACATTGTGTATAATCATTCATGCAATTTAATTGATTCTCTAATCCCATCCCAGTAATTGTTAAGGTTGATATCGAACAATCCTCAAACATGGAAATTAAAATGTCCCCGTCTCAGTGGTTTCAAGGGTAGCAAAAATATTTGATTAGATACTACACATGTTTTACATGCATAGTAAAAAAGTTGTTCTCAACTCCGTTCATTAAAAAGGGACTACTTTTAACTTCTTACACGTATAAATCATTGCGAGTTGGTGTCCCATGCGCGCTCCCGTGTGGCTACGCTGTTCAGTCAAGACTCCAACACAAACTACACGGAAGCACCAAAACCGCAAAGTTATATCTAGTGAAGCCCGTCTGTTAAAGAAGTTGGCCGCGGTCGGAGGACGCGGGGGAGACCGTAGCTTTGGTCTCCAGGGCTGGAGTCTCTGCTCCTCTGCCTGCCTGCTTGCTCATACACCGTGCTCTTTCTCGCGCTTTCTATCCACTCTCACGTGCATGCGCGCACACTACACACTGCAGAAGAGTTAGTTTAGCTCTGAGAATATCTAGTAAATGTACATTGGACGTTTGTGCAGAAATAACTGCTGCAGCTCCTCCAGACCAACAGAGGTTTACCATGTCTTGTGAAGTGACGGGGCTCCGCAGCGAGAAACGTTATCGTCTCCAACCAAAACTCAGGTGTCTCCCCTGTTCCCTCCGGCCGCGATCGGGAGGCTGAAGCAGGAAAAGTTAACACTAGGACCAGCAGTGATTCATGGAGAGACCATCGTCTGGTAAATATAGAGTGATGTTGTGGTTTTAGCTGACGTGTGTCACCTCACTGTTTTGAGCGATGCTCGTTCATGTCTATGTAGAGCGAGTACAAGCGCGAGCACTAACAACAAGACGCTGACTTTCGTTGACTTAACGGCCACAGGTGTCGCTGTTAACAAGCAATTTCTGATTCTTACAAATAGTCCCTTTAAAGCATATTGTAAAATGTTACAATTCAAAAAAAGTTGAGAAACATAAAAAAAAAAAAACAGTCCCACTGCAAAACAAATCTAAGGAATTCTTCTTCATGTAGGCATGAAAGACTTTAATGTGGTAAACACTTTTTGTCAGGGTGGTACATGCACACTTGCTATTCATGAAGGAGAATTAAAATTGTTTTTGTTCCAACTCAATCAATAGCAGAAAATGGAGGTTCTAAACAGCAAACACACATTGTATGTCGTAGTCATTCAGTGTTCTGTTTAAATGTGTTTAATTGTGTGAAATCTTAATTAATTCAGGCTCCAACAGAATGGTGTCTCCACAGTAAAAATTTACCCAACTAACGGCAAGTGATAATTCGCCACTTCATGTGATAGTGTACCACTCTGCGTGATTATTTTCCAGACGTAGTCTTAATGACGTAAACAATTTTCTATTATTCAATACAATAATCAGACACTGTATTCATAAACAATCAGTTTCCTGCAATTGTTAAGAGATGGACAAATTAAAATGAAAATCAACAAGCAGCCAATCACTTCAACAAATCAACCGTACATTCAATTGAGCAGGATCTTTGAGGTTGCTGAAATGACTCTGTGGCTTGTACGGATATGACACACGACATACATGCTTGTATAGCAGATCCTTTCCCCCTCATACACAAATATGAGAAATAGTTTTTTCATCACTGAAGTTTGCCGTAGCTCTCTCTGTGCATACTGAATAAACTCCAGACTATTTTCAGACAGATTACACAGTAAGAGTATAAAACACAACATGTCTCACTGACATGAACATATTCAAACACTCTTTTCAAGCAACATTCTTAATTGGTTTGATGCTGGCTGAACACAGCTAGCTATAGGCACTTGGACACTCGGGGATTTAATGTGTAGTGAAGAACGCAGCACCATCACGGTTTCTTCTTCATTTGAAATACTACTATTCTCAGATGACTTCAGTGGAATGACTGTAATGCCCACAAGGCAAAGAAGGCATATATCTGCCAAAACTTTGTATAAAATGATGGATTGTGAAACAAATTGGTTCAACCAGAGAGCCAAGTAAACATTTTCTTTTCTGCATGTATTTTCTACAGCGTAAACACTGAAGATAATGCATTGCATGCATGCATTGTAATGACAACAGACTAAGCCCATGTAAAATTATTACCAAAGGCATTTTATATAGTATATACAAGTGTGTAACTTCTGCATTAAATGGTTTATTATTGGTCAAAACATCAGTATATTACACATTGTGGTATCTTGGCATCCCAAAGAAAATCGGCAGTTCAACAAAAGAAAACAAGACCTATTGATACGTAGACAACTGTCCAAGTCTTAACAGGGGTCAGGTCAGAGTAGGGGTTAACATAATACATTAAATTATACATATAAATGTAAGACACATATAAGCCTTATGAGCAATCATTGGAACTTTTACTGCCCAGCTCAATCACTTAAGGTTCAGAGAAGAATGTTAAAACACACAGACAACTACCATCCTGTGTCCGAAATTAACTTTTTGACTGGTAGATGAAAAGCATGTTCTTACCGGCCAAAATAATAAATTGCTTTTTTGTGTCATATATACATTTGTTTCAGTACATTTCATTGAGATAATGAAGTATTCCCCTCACCAGGGACTGGATCACGGTATGGGCGACGGGCCGCTGCACAGCAGGGAAGATGTCCCCACTGTAACGTACTCTTGTTGGACTGACTGGCTTCTAGTGACACATTATGCACACACGAGGTGATTGTTTTTAAGAAAACTTGTTGAAAGTGAGTTTACAGCATCACAAACACATTTTCTATTGCCCCCGGGGAGGACTGGATGCCCTTAGTCTCGAGCCCACGACTGTAGTCACGTTTTGAAAAGTTTGGCATTGACTTGGTAACGAAGTAACGTTATCGGTTCTCGTAACATCCCTAGTGTGTGTGTCTGTGTGTGTCAGCCTCCGACACAGAGAGCAGAGGAGCGCTCCTGTAAATGACAGCAAAACGGAGTAGAGACTCTCAGATATTGCATGATTGTTTCATTTACTCAACAGTGTGCAAATAGCCTTCCGAGATTTACTCGCTAAACGGAAAATCAAGCTACATTTGATGCTTGGCGGGTGTTAATTTTGGACCCTGCTATCATCATTAGAAAACCCATACTGGTTACTGTTCATTTTATGTCCTAAAGAATGAAATATTGTCTCAGAACTATTATATTAATCTCTCAAGAGATTAATCTCTGGTGCAAATCTACCCCCCTTGGGGGCTTGGTGCTGTGCTCATTCAAGGATAATTTGAAGTTCTCCATCAGGATTTTCTTTGTAACACACACACACACACACACACACACACACACACACACACACACACACACACACACATTTGTTTAAATTGCAGGACAGCAAATGATAATCTTCTTTTGGATAAACATTCTCAGTTGCAAACATTAAAGCACATTATTTGGAATTGAAGTCAGTCCGTTTTTAGCCTTAGTAGTACTATAGAAATCTTTTGGGAATGTATCTACGTAGGCTCTTTGGCCAGAGGGCTCTTACCCAAGCAGTAATTAGCATTCGAGTGACCCTCTGCATTTATATTCTTCAAACATGTCAGAAATATTTTGGACCCTAGGCCATCAACTCATTTATAAATGAGGCACTTTAAAACACCCAGTGTACAGAATTATGAGTAGAAGCAACGTCTGGTTCTTGTTAGAACTCTGGCAGCAGCGTTTTGAATGTGCTGCAGTTGTCAGATGTTCTTTTTGGAAACATCAAACAAAAGACCTTTGGAATAGTCCCGCCTGCTGGAGATTAAAGCATTATTGTGTGTCTTTAAATCTCACAAGACATGAAACCTGTTATTCTTGCCATTTGTTTTGAATGATGAAAGGCTGATTTAGTTATTGCTTTGATGTGGCTGCTAAAGCTAAGAGTCTATCCAAGATTTCTGATTTGGCCTCTGGTCTTTTTAGCCCTTGAATAAACAAACACTAACTAAGTATTTCCCTCTCTGTCGGGTCTATATTTAAGTAAAAGAAATAAGGTTTGATCTAGTTGTTTACTTTTTCAAAGCACCGACACTGTGAGTCTATAGTACCATCGTCATTGGATGAAAGCGCTAAATTAATCTGTACGGTCTTAAATGATTTGGCAGAAGGAGAGCCTAGATGTTGAAAAATAGAGGCCAAAGAATTCTGGGGGATGAAAATAAATAAATAAATAAATATAGACAGAATAGTTTGTTATATTACATATATACAGTCCCACTTAGGTATTTCTATTCTGTCCAATCCATAATATTAACACTTTTTTTTAGGTACATTAAGCTAATGTTTAAATCAATTAGGCAATTGGACACACCATTTCAGCAAAGCAACAACTTGTGGCTATTTTTTATACGTCTTCATCCAACATTTGCAAGGTTGTTTTACAGGGTAGTTCTATCCATCCAAAGACTAAATTGAAGTTACACAGACCCATTTCCAAATCCTTTTAAAAGGACGAATTGAGAAATTGACTCAGAGCAAAAAATTATTACCATCTCCTCAAAAGTGGGTGCCAAATTTGAAAAATATGTAATTTCCTTTAGAAAGATACCTGTTCTACCAATTTCACTTTGAAAGCACATGAAAAGTCACAAAACTCATTTCCAGTGCAGCCGGACTCTGAAATGAATGGCAGTGGCAAATAACAGTAAAATTGGTTTATTGACAGATACATATATAAAGGTTTCCTGCCACAGCAATGCATACAATTCATTCTATTATAGGCTCACTAATGGTCTTTAGTCTTTTTTTCCCCCTTTCTCAAGTTTCAAGTTTATTTCATTTATATAGCACTTTAAAAGGCAAACAGGTTTTGCACCAAAGTGCTTTATAAAGGCAGACATACAGTATATGTATACACATACAAGCATAAAGCCTACGTATATGTGCATAGATATTGTGGATCCAAGACAAGATTACAATAGAAACAAGTTCAGACAATTTAAACTACCAACTAAAGACATGCATTTATATAGCGCCTTTCTAGTCTTCCGACCACTCAAAGCACTTTACACTACATGTCAGCGTTCACCCATTCACACACGCATATTCATGCACTGTTGGCAGCATGCAAGTTGCCAATCTGCCCATCAGGATCTAATCTAAATACTCATTCACACACCGATGGCACAGCCTGCGGGAGCTATTTGGAGTTAAGTATCTTGCCCAAGGACACTCCGACATGTGAACGGAGGAGCTGGGGATCAAACTGCCAACCTTCCGATTGGTGGACAACCCGCTCTACCTCTGAGCCACAGACAGCCAAGCTAGTATGACATGGATTCCTTAGGTTTTGTAGTTTCATATGAATGCAGTATCTTCACTCTGGCTTTAAAACTGAGCCTGCTACAACCTAAAAATCCCAAATTGCGTTAATCTGTTAAATAAATCAGTGGCCTTAAAACTCATTTTCGTTAACGCATTATCACGTTAACTGCCTTTTGTGAGGGAAATGTCTTTATTCTTCGCCGTAGTGAAGCCAGCGCGAGGTGCGTGTGCCAGAAAATTATGTCATCGCAGCTTTCGCTTTGTGCGCGAAAGCTCTGCAAGTTGAAATTGTGTAACTATGCGCCCACTGAGTGCGCTGCACCTTTCATTTTAACATGGAAGAAGGAACACAAGGGAAGACTGGCCAAGCAGGTTCGCCTGTACAGATATCTCTACAACTGTTCATTGAGAGACCACAGGGACAGTCGCATGTCATTAAATCCTTGGACAGAAATAGGCAACACACTGGGGAAAGAAGAGGCCTTTTGCTGCAGGCTGTGAAGGAATATGAGAGATCGTTTTGTAAAAGCTAAAAAAAGGTCTCATGGAAAGAGTGGCGACCTGAGGGGAAGTATCGAGAGACGAAAGGTAATTTTGACTTGGAAGTAAGCGACAGTAGTAATTACAGTACACAAATGCAACGTTTTGCGGTACATCAGTGTTTACTAGTGTTGTTGCTAGGCAGCCTACTTTCCTTTCCTCTAACACTCATTGACTTCTTGCTTATCCACAGAATATTTTGTTTGTATGCCCACTGGCGTTTTGGAGCATATTGCATCAAACAATGCGTTGAGCATAAACACCTTTGTGCATGCTCATAGTAGGGCTGTGTATTGTCAACAATCTGGCCTAGGTATCATGATACAGGGGTTACGATTCAATATATTGCAATATATGGCGATATATTGTGATTTTTTTTTAAATCTAATTTTAGGAAAACTGTCAGTATGAAGAACACACCGCCATATGCATAAAATCTGGTTAACTTTTTTTACCCATTTATCACAGTCCCTGTAACATCCAACATCATAGCACTTTGAGAGGGCACATACACTGAGAGGATGCATCTCTTTGCAAATGAATAAAGTATTGACTGAGTTAGTCTTTGCATGTAAGCTATTAATTAAAAATCAATAGTATTTTTGAGAATTGATACAGTATCACAAAACAAAATATCGCTATATTATATTTTTTTGCAATATTTTCTTACACCCCTAGCGCGCGGCATCTATGGAGGCCTGCGCCACAGTGTCTCACACGAGTATAACCAAATCTTTACGCACCGTCCATGCAGCAGTGCACGGCTGCAATTCTGTGCGTAATACAGCCTCCGGCGGATTCTGCTCAGCCCTTTTGGTCCGAGCCCCCCCTATAGGTTGCATCGGAAAGCAATGGAGTTTTCATTATTTATCAATACATGATTATCATATTTAATGTTTATTATAATATGATGAATTTTGAGAATTTAGAGGGACACAAAAGCTCATTTGGACATGCACTGCCGTGCAGCCGGCACTATACCATAGATCAGTCTACAACGATACACAATGTGGACTAGTGGTTTTGATAGTCGAATAGTCTTTGAAACCTGTATTATTCACATGGAGAGCTATCTCTGAAAAGATATACATGTTAGTTTCTATCAAGTGATAATAAAATGCAACAGCAGGCCCCCTTTGCCATGAGAGATCTAGCTGCAAACCTCTTAAGAACCCTTATGTTTTAGTGTGTGTTACTCTCCTGTCTTGAAATGTGTAAATATCACATTTCTCTTTCTGCTGCTTTAATATTAACATGGTGGTCTACTGATCCTCAAAGGATGATGGGATGAGATTCATCTAAGAACTTAATTTTCAAGGTTATTGGCACATAACATTATGATCCAGCCGAGTCACTCAACGGTGCACTTTCTGGATAGTCATCTCCTTCCTGCAAATTAACGCCATATTGTACTTTTTCAGTGCTTTGCCCTCTGAGGTACTGAACGCCCTTGATAATTAGTTTTCTTTTCAGACAGAACATTTTACTGGTTTGAGGTTGGTATTCCACATACTAATGGGCTTTTAAGATTCAGTTTTATCACATGGCTAGCAGATTCAGAAGGGGGCTGATGTGTGAATTGGATATGAGGTGTTAATGCTCAAAGGAGAATATGCCCTAAATTTGAAGGTTGCTTGCTGAAACAGTTACCTTTAGTTTGTTTCAAGCAATAACCACCAGTGTGAAAAACCATTATGGAAGTGTGCCAAATCTGCAGTTCCTGTAACGATCATGAAAGTGCATTTCCATCCACCTGTTTCGATACATTTTCAATTTGTGAGCAAAAGACCTGAGTGGGAACACCAGAAATGCGAATAACACCTTGAAAACAAGTTCTTACACTTAGCTGAGGTTGAAAAGGTGGTGTATTGATAAAAAATATGATAAAGTGCAACAGAAAAGGCATAGTGAATAAACCATGATGTACAGTTCATGAAGCATATTACTTACAAAACATTGTGGCAGACAAAAATATTAGATCTGCATGATGCGATGAGGAGACTGTAACCTTCCTCAAATTAATACATGAAACAAACAGAAAGATCATATTCTATCATGTTTTACAACATTGTTTTCAATTGCTTGACATTACACTGGCACTCTTATAATAACATCATCTTGTTGTGTTGCGCCATCTTCTTTCTTAAATGGTTAAATTGCACCCAACTGGAGAGTTGGTGTCACCAGCTGTTTATCTCAATGCACCCAACTCTTGATATTCGATGGCAGTAGTGGATGGAAACGCACATTAATTCACTTTTCCTTTTTCAGATTTTCTGGAAATTGGGTTCAAATTAGGGTTGTTAGGTTAATACAATAATCTAAAATAATAATAAATAATTGCAAATTTGTTTTAACGCCACTATAGTTTTATTCACTGAGCAAAAGAGGACACCTATTTTTGTACTTTCTATATCATGGTCTACAAACAGCTGGGGGCAGCTTCTCATAAAGCTTAAAAGCTTTATGAGAAGCTCGTGTATAGTTCAAGGCTTCTCTGTTGCCTTGAAATACTGTATGTCTTGATCATTAGCTTGTATCTCAGATTCATGGATCACACAAACATATTCATGTCACTGCTGCTTTGTTCTTTTTTTCAATTCATTATAAATCTGCAAAGAAGAGAAGGTACATTATTCCTTTTTGAACATGTTGTTGATTGAGGAGAGCTTTTGATTCCAAAAATGGACACATTAGCAAGGATACATGATCTGGAGTGCCTGGTTGACTCATTGCCTCTGTCCTCCTTCTTGGTTCTCAGAAATTTCTCCCTAAAGGAAAAGTTTGAAGAGTTTAGTAAAAGAAATAAATGGAGCTAAGGTCTTTGAGATCAAAAGTTGTGATTTCCCTCATGATGTGGTCACTAAGAGACACTTTTAACAAGATTGTCCTTCTTGAAACAGGACAGACCATTAACGTTACAACGTTTACCATGTTCACCATTGGCGTGTTCGCTTGCTAACATTAGCTAATTAGCACTAAATAATAAGCACAGCTAAAGGTAAAATATTGGACAAATTTGGGCGCCTTAGTGACCTGCTGACTGACCAACATTACCATCACTACACCGTTAGCGTAACTGAGAACTACAGATTCAATTTTGATGAACACTGAGTTATATTCTACATTCATCTACAGTGTGTTCTGGCAGTTTCAGGGTTACATTTAACAAACTCAGGGCTACATTATTTGTTTGTTCATACAGGCAGCGATGCAGTTTCTCTCACTCTCTCACCCACACACACACACTGGATCAGATCTAAACAAACACAATAGTTCTCACTTTAATATATAGTTTGAGTTCAGAGCCAAAACAAAACTTTCTTTATGAATTTTTCTGTATATTAGTTTTTGGCCCAGAGGACGACCACATCACTTGTTGGAGATTATTTGTTTGGTTTTGTCTTTTGTGTCAAAGAAATAGAAAGAATCAGAGGTCTTGTGTCCAGACAAGATTTAGAGAAACTCATTCATTTCCAACAGGGGGGATTATTGTAACTCTCTCTTGTCTGGTCTTCCCAACAAGGCTATTAAAATGTGCTATATACAATATCCAGAGCATTAATATAGCATCAAACAACTATTTGTATGTACAGATAAAGAGGAGTAATGTCTACCTGAGCATAGAATGAAATCACTCTCCCTCGGTGTGTGTTGTATTAGGTACAAGTCGAAACGGGCCAGCTGAGGTGGTTTGGGCATCTCATCATGACGCCTCCCTTTAGAGGTTTTCCGGGCACGCCCAACTGGTGAGAGGCGCTGGGGTAGACCAAGAACACGCTGGAGAGATTATATATCTCGTCAGGCACTGGGGAACGCCTTGGGGTCCCCCGGGAATAACTGGAAAATGTTACTGGGGAGAGGGAAGAGAGATTCCCTGCCAAGCCTGTTGCCCCCGTGACCCGGCCCCGGATAAATGGATTGATGGATGGATGGATGGACTACGGTGTTAGTAGTGAGTAAAATATAGTGCAGTCAAAATACAACTACACCATGAAAAAACACAAGACCATTCATGTATCCCATATGGTGCCCGCAGTGAGATGAAATATGCCATTTATCCAAATTATTGGCTAATGTCTCTTTGCCACCATATGCCTTGGTTGTCATGGTTTCTGAATTAATTGCAATAAGTCTTGTATGCTTTCCCTCTCGGTAGGGTGTTAGGGTTTAACATGGATGAATGTTTGGTTCTGAAGTGGAGTCGTAAATTAGCTCGTATTATGATTAATTAGGGAGTTAAAGGTTAAACTCAAACGTAATTAAAGGTTAAAGACTAATAGAAAATCATCTTCCTGGAAATAAGTTCCTCTGACCTTCAACAGATGTTTGTTTGTTGGTTAAGAGGCCCCCACTTTATTCACGTTTTGTTTTTTTTTTCAATCAAATTACCTTGTCTCTGCCCTCATAATGATTGATGAGTCATGTTGAACATTTCATCAGAATTAATTTACTGTAGATCCTGATGTATTTACCTAGAGTGCAGCTGTGCAATGGTTTCAATGTCCACCCTTAACACACTCAGACTAGTTGTTTTTTTTAAAGTATCCTGTTACAAAACGTTGTTCTGACTACACCAAGTTGAGGATGTGAACTGTTCTCCAGTCACAGGGACAGAGCACAGTGGGACAGTAGAAAAGAAGCATAACAGCACCTCTTCTATCGCAGGCAACTGGGAAAGTCTGGACCAAGACCCCCAACCTTAGATCATCAGTGAAGAGTTCACTGCGTGTTATGAGAACTACACTGCCGTCAGCCACAAAGCTGGTGCTGCAGATGGCCCATCACATCACTGAGGGTGAGCTCTCCTCCCTTTACAACATTTATACCAGGAATTGCTTGAAGAAGACCAAGAGGATCAAAGCTTCCAATCACCTGAGCTACAGACTGTTCCTGCAGGCTTCGGGTCAGCTGGACGCCTAAAAGGCCCAGACACACCAAACCGACATCAAAGAACAAGCGGCGACGAAAACCGACTCGCCTCACGTCACCTTTGTCTTGGCCGACAAGTTGCACTTGAACACACCGCAAAGATTACAGCAAACATCAAGTTAGCGCATACGTTTTGCGCCTGCGTGACAGGAAATAACTCTCCACACCAGCAGGTAGCGGCCGTAGTCTGAAACCGGGAGACCGAGGACGGCTTATCAAGCCGTTGTTATGATAAGTACATGAAACAAAGTGGCGACCATTTTCACACCACTCTCACTCACCACTTAGCTTCATTCCAAATGGCCATGTCGTTGTTAAAATATCCATGTATTGGAATGATGAGATGAGATGAAGATGAAGAGCTTACTGTGCGCCCGCTTGACTTTACTCAGAATCAGAAAGATTTCTCTCACCAACGGGCTCTGCCTCAACATGCTGAATCGGCCGAAAAACCTCAGTCACAGGCAGACTAGAGCCGACGGTGCGGGACACACCGCAAAAAACTAGGCCAACAGACACTCGCCGACGGCCCCAAACTGGCCAATGGCCAACTGAAGGCTTGGTGTGTCAGGAACTTAACAGATGATCAGTGGACCAGCCTATCGCTAGAGCGCCTCTCAAGGACTCTCATTACAAACACATCACATACTCATATTCACCACACCAACACAATTATCTACCGCCTGACATTCAATTCTGTTCTTTAATATCCCACTGTATTGCAACTGCACTTCAGCTCCTGAAGTTCTATGAATAATTTCCATCAATCTAATATTACAAGCTTAATATTGGTTATACAAATATCATGAAAATGAAAATTCAATGTCTAGGCTAACTAATTTAACAAGTCAAATATGTCAATTTAATCACAAAGAAATCTAATACTAATTACATTATGCAAGGGCATAAAGGGATACAGTAAGCTTTACCATTTGAACAAAGTGTTACAGGTTCAGTTTGAAGAGTTAGATGATGAATAACTGACACAGTGGATGTGACTGCAATAACAAAATGCAAGTTATTGGATTAAAACTTAAAACTTTAAGGCTTTTCAGCTTTTAATTAGTTGTTTTTAAACATTACAACCAGACTATGAATAGCATCATCTGTTGATGTCCAGATAAGAATATGACTGTTCAGTTATAGCCTGTATTAATTCTACTCTAATGCTTTATGTAGAGATCAGAGATCCTCCCCAAGACCAAAGTGTCCCCAAGTATATCTAAAGCTGTTTAAAAAAAAACACAAAAATGGAGTAAATAGAAACATCTTGAAACAAGGCCATTCAAAGTCTATCAGCCAAAGACTGAGAATACATTTGTTTTCTGTGCAGGAAAAATACTTCTGCAAATGTTCATTAGATGCAGTGTAGAGCAATGAGATAATGACAGATTACACTTTCTGATCAATATTTACCAACCACAGGCTTCTGCTGTCATGTTGTTGATTCGTCTAATTTAGAATATCAAACCATACATACCAAGCCGAGATAACGAGGCTCACAAGATTGTTTCTACGTAGCTCTTCAGATGCAGGTAGACAAAAATAAAGCCATTATTATTCCTGCAATTTGATGCTTATTCTTTCCAAAAACAAGGCAACCACAGCAACTTGTTTGTTGCTTGCTTGGTTCGTTTTTCAGGTATACAAAATGTACAAAAATACACTATTTTCGGGCGGCAACAACAGCAAACATGCACACGTTCAAATACTGCAAAGACAGAATAATAAGTAGACAACACTAAGAGCCTGGTGTACATCACATCACACCAGCAGTCAAAAATGTCTCCTGCCTCCTACTGCATGTCAAAATGCCACTGCAACAACACACAACTATTTTGGGAACATGTAATTAGCTTGAGCCAATTCATAATTACCCATTTAGACAGACAGATTATGTATAAGTTTGAAATGTTTTGGGGAAGTACACATGGTAGATGGTACATGAATGGCGATTTGCCCACTGACAGCTCATCTCCACGGATGGAGTCACCGCTTCAAGAGCCACATCAGTGGCCATCATGTCCTAGACTCATCATTGGGATGGATTTTCACTACGCATGATACACCTACAGTACATGCTCTCATGCTCTTTGATGACCCGGCAATGTGGTGTGCAGGGTGTCTACTGCTTGTCTTTTTGACCCTGCAGAGTTAGGCCATGGCTCTACCCAGTTCAGTTGCATACTATGTGGGTTGGCTAACCTACTTCTTCGCTGTGGCGGCCTAGGTTATAAAGAAGTAGATGGGCTGCAATGACTAACCTCTAGCCGGTCAGGATCAGTGGGGTTGGGTCGATGTTCTGTCATGACAGGTCATGCATTCATTGGGTTCCACAACCTTTCCATAACCGTCACGATCTGTGTAACAGAACATGTGTCAATTTGATCATAAACATACCTATAGAGATATTGTGGTTAGTTGTTGTGTCTTTCTAGCCAAACAGCTACCGTGGTGCTAACGTAGCAGCTAGGTGGCTCACACTAACAAGCTGCAGTCGTGCTCGGCTTGTGATTGGCTTGTGGCATGAAAGTTAATTAGAACCTTTTTGGTGGCAAAAAAAAAAACAAGATGGCAACTGCCAAAATGCCAAACTAGGCTTTTAAACTTCAGTCCACAAACCAATGGGTGACGTCACGATGACTATGTACACTTCTTATACACAATCTATGGATTTAATACTGTGAATACACACTAGAAGCAAACCTATGATGTGCTTTGTGTGCATGATTAATATTTGTGTGTATTGTGAAAAAAGTTATTCTCTTGTTGGTTTCTATACAATTATGCGTTGATTATGCATATACAATATTGAGGTATTACCAGAACTTCAATACATTTACATGAGTGAGTCATAATATGCAATTGACAGGCTTTATAAATGTCTGATATGCTTATGCAGTGAGCAAAGTGAGCAAAGACCTGTGGGATCCAGTAGAGCACAGAGGGTTCCATTTATATAAGTAGCAAGCAATGGGCTCAGGCATACTCAGTCATCAAGAACACAATGTGTAATTTCTACATTTGAATTAAACCTATATGCAGCCATAAAAACAGTTTACCCCACCATGTCTTAGCAAACAAAAGCTGGCCACAGCTGCTGTCTCTCAAGGAGGTTGCAAAGCAGGTGGCATCTCGCTACAATACGTTTGCAATTTAATGCAAGCTGTTCTAAGAGTACAATTTTCTACTTTTACCTTAACTTTCTATGTAACGTTACTTTTGACAACGATGTCTTGGAGTTCAGGAAGAACCTGAGTAGTTCTCAGCTGCCTAACGTTAACCTGACACGGTGAAACAAATAACATCAGCTAAGTTAACACTGCTTAGCTAACATTAGCTAGCGTTAGTGGGCCAAAGGCACTGTCTAGGGTCTCACAGAATAAATTAAATCAATCAACTAACTGTGCCGTTATTGTGAAATATTGCTAGTGCAACCCAATGACCACAAACTAAACGTCATTCGGTCAGCATCACGGACACGTACTCTTCACATCTTTTTCCCCTTTGCTTCCTTTTTTCTTTCTTTCTTTGAGGGGAGTAAATGAAGGGATATCCCTTTAAAGCTTCCAGCCATCACAACAAAGGCAGCACAAAAGAAATTACACAGTGAACAACCCTGAACAAGACAGACATCTAAACTCAGTGGGCTTACAATTTTAAATGTTCACATTCACATTGACACACTCCCAAAAGATCAGAGGAAGAATCTTGAGTTTTACCTGTTCACTTAAACCCACAGCTCCAGAGACAGATACGTGCGTTGAGTTCTGTGAATTTGAGGGATCATGGGCAGGAATCACAATTATCTAGCATCCATGCTGCCAGGCCACAAAATTGAACTTCCTCTGACCGTCACCCCTCATTCCTTTCACAGCGGAAAGGGTCAGGAGCTCAGGCGCTTCCTACCATGCGGTGGGGCTCAAATAACACTGAGGATCCATGGGAAAAAAAGCTAACATATCATTTCCTCAACATCTGCTACCACAGCAGGTTTTTGCCTCCTGTAAGCTGGCAGGGCCTTGTGCGACTGACATGAAGTGGATTTAAACCAATAGTGCGATTATTGCTGCAGCCACACAGTGCTCGGACTTGCCAACTGTGACTATGGCGCAGAGAGGCAGGCTGCTGTTTATGATCAACCAGACGACGCTTCGATTGCTCTCCTACGTTAGGCCACCTTACCAGCTTCCAGTTCAGGCAGACAGAAAACGACCAATTTGGCACTAAGGAATAAAGAGATAAAGGCGAGCCATGAGCTACTTTTGGAGTGTTAACATTATTTTTTTCCCCTGTTTGGATGAATTTGTTTGCAGAGGAGTATACCACACTAGTCTGTTATCCATCATGCGTAATGGTCCATGGAGGTGGTCAGTCTGTGACTAATAGGTCAGCTGTGTATGAGTACAATCCCTCTAGCCATGCATAACAGGCTGTATCAGAACAAATAAGGTATACATACTCGTCTGTTCCAGTTCACCTCTTTCATTTCCCACTCATAGACTATATTGCTGAGGTAGGGAACAATTGTTCTGCTACATACCCCCCTCCTCTCTCCACTTTCCCTCTCTAATTCAGTACATCTGAGAGGCAGTCTACAGGGAGGAAGGGAATGAATAGAGAGGAGGAGACGGGGGCTATTTTCAAATGCGCACCATGGCTAATGGCTGCAGTTAAGATCCTATTATTAAGTTGTTAACATGAACCTTTCATATCTCTGTTGCCATACATAGATTGTATAACATCTGTAAATGATCCGACACAGTAAGGAGTCCTGATAGGGATTCATATCTAAAGTTTAATGATAACTTTATTCATATAGCACCTTTAAAAACAGAGTTTACACAGTGCTTTGACAAAGCAAAGCAAAAGCAGGATACTCATATTAAAGGTACTAAAGAAGCATATGGCTAATTATTACGCAAAATGACATCATCGCACCTTCCTGCCTCTTTGCCTTGAATACCTTTGTTGGTTGGGTTTAGGTGTGAGGAGTGAGATTAGTTAGAGGCAGAGTAGGGACAATCATGTCTTCACCATGGTAGGAAGAAAATTGCAACGGGAAAGGCCGATGACATTATTTTGCATAATAATTTCTAGCCATGTGCTTCTGTTCGGTATACAGTTAAGGGCTGTCAGGACATTTTTCGGACTATAGCTCGGGATATTTCTCAACCTCAACGACTACTCTCCTCATCCATTCATGGACACACAAGAGAAACAGTGACAACAAGAGGTGAGTGAGGAGATCAGAGGTCGAGCTGCCATGGGAGCCGGGATGTAGCAAGCAGGGAGCAAGTAGGAAAATAAAGTGCTTTTTCAGGGGCAGCGGGGCTGAAGATAGGACAGTGGCATGAAGTGTCTAGCACTGACGCACGCCTAGCCGCCACCAGTGTGGGGGGTGTACACACAAAAATAATAGGGGCGGCTGTTTTGACCCGGTAGGACCCCCAAACCCAATATCTCCTAGTGTCTTTCATTCGCTGTAGAAATTCAGTATGTGTCTCTTTGTCCTGCTGCATTATATGAAGGAGCATCCTGACTGGGACACTGCTCCTAAAACCTGAATGATACCCTGCTATAGGATACAACTAACACAGGAAAGCACTTTAACTATTAACACTAACACACCAACACAACCCTATAATGTTCCAGTTGGAGTATTATTGGAGTACTACAGGCTTACTATAGAAGATGCAAGAATGTATGCAATATCTTTAAAGTTTTTAAGTGAAATTATTGTCATACTCTCGCTTCAGTTACACTGCACATGTGTCATACCCCGTACCCCAAGACCCATTTCCACCAGTGACCCAGGCTCCTTTCCATAGGCCTTGGGCGTTCCTTCACCAGATTTCACAATGGCGGTGGTGGCGGCGTCACAAACTTTCTCATTTTACAGCTAAACCGTGCACTACAAGATGATTCTGAAAACATTTGAGGTGAGAAATAGACATTAACGTAACATAATATTGATTCATATTTTATCAGCGCTGCCTAGTTTGACCGTTTGGTCGGAGTTCACTAGCGACTGACAGCTGCTCAGAGACGGCAGATGGAGAGCAGACCTCAGATCAGCTTTTACTGCTTGTTTTCCGGAATAAATTGCATAATTCATCGATCTTGTGCAATATCGATAAGATTAAGTTATAATATAGGGCACACAGATAGGTGGGTACTGACACTGGGTCTGTATTTCTGTTGAAAATGTATGTATGTAAATTCTATTCATATTATTCATATAACCAAGGACATTATGTGTACATTTATACTGTATATGTATGTATGTATCATAGCTCATATCTAGATATGGATTGCTTTGTGCATTCTCTATATAAATTCTTTTAAATCACCAGGGAGGAACTGGTGTTGGAAATTAGCTTATACCTGTATAACATCGGATGCTGCTTCTGCAACTGGTTCTCTGTCTTTGTCCATATAAATAAATAAATGACAAACAAACAAATTAAACCAATATTTCAATGTCTGTTATGATAATCATGTTTCTTTGGGAAAAAAAAAATCCTATTTTGTATTCAGGGTATGAGGAACTGTCTTCCTTTGGTCACGGTTTACACTGTACATGCGAGAATTGGTGATCTCTCTAGTATTGGAAAGGCAATATTGAGTACTGCTGGCTAACATGTTTTTTTTTTTTAACATAAAAACACTGTATATCCATAATGCTGTGTGAGTCCACAGTATCAGTGAAATGTGGGCGCTGAACAAGACATCACAGAAGGTCCACAGAATCAGCTGTAACTACTTTTATGCAAATATGCTATTTATTATTGCTCTGACATTTATGTGTTGAACCAGATTCCTGGAGTGAATTTCTCATGTATGTAAATGAAGTTGGGGAAGAGTGGGTTAGGTTAGAGTCTTGTATAATCCTGTCTTTGTTTGTTTTCTGCTACTTTGTTCCTTTTTCTTCTGCTTTCTAAAAAGCACTTTGTAATCTCTTTATAGAAAAATGCCCTATAGTCAATACACATGTCAAAGTGTCAGAATTAAGGGGAAAAAATGCGCAGTATCCGATCAGCATGCGGTCTTTAGCGCTGCATGCACGCTGTGATCAAGGACCGAGAGCAGAATTATTGCAGAAACACAAAAGCTGCCAAAGAAAAGAGCGGACCCTCCCACAGATTTATTGGCCAACCTTACTGAAAGTGCAGCTTTCACTGTGGGGATTACAATTCTGCCCCATTTCCCCCCTTAATCCGGTCATTAGTCAAGGTTTGCGAGGACACGGAACATCCTCGACTTCGGGCCGTGTCTGCTGCATGTAAATACGACGACTTGTTGACCAACATTTTTAGAACAAAGGCTCCATTCTTTAGCAAACAGCCTTTAGAAATGAGATAGATGGGGGTACACGGCTTCAGAAAGCATTTCGCAGGTCGTTTTAGGACAGAGCAGACTCGATCCAAAACGCTTGATAATAAAACTGATTCATGAACCGTGTCAATGATGTAATTTGTTACCTGTGATTTTTAAATTATTTCCACAAGGTCAGCACGTCTGCCTCCCACGCCGAACCTCCTGATATACGATCTGAGCTGGATGTAACTCCTGGTTCTTACTGTTTGCGGTGTACTCTAATATTGAACATTATGGAAGATATAATGGTAACATTAGGTACCTAGAAAACATAATGAAACAACATTAAAGCTTTGATGATTGACATTACTGATATTTGCAGTGATGCCAGAAGAAACATTTTGAACTTTCAGATATAAACTCAACTTTTCCTGATAAGACTTTAAGGAATAGTTTGGGTGTTTTTAAGTGGGGTTGTATGAGGTACTTAGTTACTGTATTATCTACAGTAGATGGTGGTCAGCAGACACCCGAGCAGAAGCAATACAGTGTGGATGGGGACGTTAGAAAAACATATTTTAGCCACCTAAAAGAAAGGCTCACCTAGAAAAAGTCAATATCAGTTTAAGCGTACGTTATATTTAGAATATTTTTGCCGGTTAACCTTGTCGTCAGACAGCTATACAGTCTATGTTTTCAACGGGGGACTGAAGCTGTTATCTATGCTCTCGCCAAAGCCACCAGACTCCATTGAAAAAAACAGCAATTTTACCTCACAGAACACGGGAGTTGCTGGTCTACTACTGCCTCCATCAGTTTGTTTGTGTTATTGTGTGACTTTGGTTAGTTTGGATTCACCAAAGTCACACATTAAAACAAACAAAGTAACTGATCCAGGCAGCGGTAGACCAGCAACCCCCGTGTTCTGCGAGGTAAAATTAAATTTGTTTTTCAATGGAGTCTGGTGGCTTTGACAAGAGCATATATGGATACAACGACAGAAAGGGCTGTCTGAGGGCAAGGTAAAGCGGTGAAAATATTCTAAGGCCCTGTCTACATGCATACAGATATTTTTAAAAACAGATATTTTCCTCTACGTTTCGGCGTGTGGTATATTGAGTGGTATTTTTGAAAACGCAGATTTCTAAAAACTCCGGTTGTGGATGTGTTAAACAATGATGTCATCCCATCACTTTGCGCAATTCCAATTGTTGCTTTGTGTAATGAGCATGTGCCAGAAACAACGACAAAGATTGCGGACTACCGGCTTTTTTCCGTTTTGTTAGCACTGCTCGGACTAATTGCTACTTTACATTTGAAAAAATGTTACAGTCACAGGAGGCCAATGCGGGGAACACATTAAACATGTCGAGGCCGAATGGTGATTGAATGTGCCTTTGGGAGCGATTGAAGGCGAGGTGTGGAGCACTCAGAAAGGCTATGGAGATAAACCTAAATCATCTCCCTTTTGCCATTTATGCATGTAAAGAGACAGTTGATGACAGCACAGTGATGACCAGGAATCCCAGCCTCCCACGAACAATAACTGTTGTGGTGACATGTAAATATTACGGCAAGCAGTCGTTTTTGTGTTCGAGTGTGGACGGAGATATTTTATAAAACGAAGGTCGTGTGGAAAGAATTCGTTTTTCAAACGGAGGGGAAAATACGTGTTAGTTTAAGTGTAGACAGGACATAAATATACACATCTTTTTAGGTGAGCCTTTCTTTTAGGTGACTAAAATACATTTTGCTGCCGATCCCGTCCACAGCAGTACATTTCTTTGCTCCCATGCTGGTAACTTATGTCTGCTTCTTCAAACATGGAGCGTGCCAACCATCATCTTCTGTAGGTAATACACTGACTATGGATAAGAACCTATACAACCCCATTTCAAAACACTTAAACTATCCCTTTATGCCTGAGTCTAGACCAAGAATCTTCTACTTTAAATCCCTGTCTGGTAAACTGGAACAAAATGATCTGACCATCTAAATGTGTCACATTAATAATTGAGCTTATTGACTGGTGTTCAACCCGAGAATTAATGACTGTTAAATGAAATAGATTCTTAGTCTTGTTCTAATATTCAGTCTTTTCTAGTTTTGAGCTGATTTCCTCGGTGCAGGCTGTATAGCATGAGTATGCAGGAGCTGTTGTTTATAATGTGAATACGACTCCTGCTGTTATTGATTCTGTCCGAGAGATGAGCCCTCTGGGTTTTTCTGATGTTTATGCAGGAGAATGGTGATGCTTGCTAAGTGGAAAAGAGACAATAAATCAATAGGCAAGGTGAGGGGAGGGGAGAGCCAGGCATCTCTTAGTTCAGGACGAGTTTTCAAATTTCAGTTTTGTTTTCTTTTGATACACTTCAGGGGATGCGGCCCATTCCCAGAGCAGTTCTATCACTGCTGAGCTGGGCTTCTTCATTAGTTGAAGACTATTGTATGGAGGAAGCCTGAGGTGAATTACAATGCACTGACCATGTAGGCTATTCTTAACGATAGTCTCAACTTTGCAGAACACTTCCCCTCACTTATTCTGCATATTTAATCATTTGTACTGATTTAGACTACCAGTGTGAACAGTTAACACTAAAAACACAAAACGGAAGTGAGGAAAGCAAGCCAACGAGTAAAGTCAAGAGGACAAACACAGAAGGCTCTTCTCAATATTCATCTTCATCTCATCTGATCATTCCAATACACGGATATTTTCACAACTACATAGCCATCTGGAATGAAGCTGGTGAGTGAGAGTGGTGTGAAAATGATTGGCAAACGTCGCTTTGTTTCATGTACATATCATAACAACGGCTTGTATCTCGGTCTTCCTGTTTCCCTTTTTGAATGACGAATACAAACTACCGCCGCCACAGAACGTACGTGGTAGTTGTTCGTCGGTTGTACTCTTTGCAGAGTGAAACTTTTTGGCCAAGACAAAGGTGACGTGAGGAGACGCAACTGGTGGTCTCTCGTCACCACTAGTTCTTCGATGTCAGCTTGGTGTGTCCCCAACTTAAAAAAAAATTATATTATATTCCGTTTATATTCCATTTTGGCCAATAGATCCCCCTAAATGTTATACGCATTTTACTGCACAAATTTGTTGTTAAATCACTCGGTGCAGGTTTTTCAGATTTCATCGATAGCACAATCAACACCCCTAAAATTGCCACATAATGCTGCCTATTCTTCTGTTTGTGGAAAAGTTCAATTCACAAATATGTTACCAAATAGTAAAAAGAAGAACTCCACCGCTGAGCTTCAAGTCCTGCTGTTGGAAATCAGTAGATAAAAAAACAGACAAATTTATCAGAGGACTAGAAACAATGCACAGCTGCCTACGTAGTGTCATCAGGGCAGATTTGTATTGTGACAGACATAAAGAGAGAACAGCTTGACATCAAGTTAAATGTTAAAAAACGTCTTTAAAAAGCAAAGTGGTCCAACACTAAGGCTCGATGAGGCGGTCACGGGGATATGACAGTCAAGAAGATGGACGAGAGCATATGAAGTGAGGTTACGCTGCTTGTGGAGAGGCGACCTGGATATTAACATTAGAAATTAGACGGATTGTTAGTTACATAAGTTCCTTTTCCCGACGAATCTATTCTGATTTTAACTGCCATCAATCAGTGAGCAGTAGGAAACACTGAGTCTCTGGCAATGGCCTGTAATTTGCGCAAATTAAAGGCACATATTATGGACTATAATCAAACACACGGTTATGATAGTAAAAAGTGAGACTGGTGATTATTATAATTACTAGCATCAATAACTCCTCTACAGCAGGTCATTTTGTGCTTAGAAATGTAAAAACATGATTAAGTGCGCCTTTCCTTGACCTGTTTCAAGATCAAAGTCATGTTTTGGTTGAAAATTAATAGAAGTGAAAGTGCAGATTGCTTTGAAAAGGCTTTCAGGTCGGTATGTTAAAGAGCGTCTGAAACATCAGAACAACCAGCCTTTCTATGCTACTGCAACCATAGAAATCAATATATACATAATACATAAATATCAATATATCATTTTCATTCTCATAGCATCCAAGTCTGTTTTCTTTCATATTTCATTCTACAGACTATTTTGTGAATGCAATGCTTCAGGCAGATCAAATGTTAGATGTCAGAGCTTTGTACCGGCACATAAAATATTTCATGCTTTCAACTGAATTACTTTGATATGAAAGATTTGAACAAAAACAAGTAAAAGTTCACTAATAAATGAAACATCACTGGTATGGTCAAATGAATGGATTGGTTCACAGAACTTGCAAATGATCACTGAAACATGATTGTTGTACCTATATTTATAAGATCATAGGTAAACAAAACTACATTCACTATTTCACCACCCTACTTTGCTGCTGCACAACTGTAGACAGCTCTAACTAGGGCTGTCAAAGTTGACAAGATAATAACACAAATTTGCTTTAACTCCACTAATTTCTTCAACGCATTACCGCCACTTCTGTTGGTACCAAGCATGTCACACTAGTCTGTCGCGAAGGAGATTAAATAACACTCCAAACTTACGCTAAATTTTGGCGAGGAAAATCTGGCATGGCCATTTTCAAAGGGGTCCCTTGACCTCTGACCTCAAGATATGTGAATGAAAATGGTTTCTATGGGTACCCACAAGTCTCCCGTTTTCAGACATGCCCACTTTATGGTAATCACATGCAGTTTGGGGCAAATCATAGCCAAGTCAACACACTGACACACTGACAGCTGGTGTTGTCTGTTGGACTGCAGTTTGCCATGTTATGATTTGAGCATATTTGTTTATGATAAATGCAGTACCTGTGAGGGTTTCTGGACAATGTGTGTCATTGTATTGTGTTGTTAATTGATTTCCAATAATACATATATACATGCATTTGCATAAAGCAACCATATTTACCCACTCCCATGTTGATAAGAGTATTAAATACTTGACAAATCTCCCTTTAAGGTACATTTTGAATAGATAAAAAAATGTGTGAATAACTATAGACAATCATGCAATCAATTGCGATTAAATATTTCAATCGATTGACAGCCCTAATTCTAACATATTTCATAGTTTGCACACACTGATGCTGTATTGTGAACTGGAACCTTTTTCTAACTAAATTATCATTTCAAATGTTTCTTTTAAAAAATATTCTGAATATTGCTCAACATAGAAACACCTCCTGAATAGTTTAACACTATAAGTTTACAACATAGCAATCAGCTTTAATGATTTCAACTTTCTTTCCGAGACATCATCTTTCTTTTCATCACTTTGGTTTGGCAGATGGCTCTAAATACTAATGACAACCATCAGCCTTGTTTGTTGTTGTTAAGAAAAGAAGATGAATGTGTGAATCACAACTGCAAACAAAACATAGTTACTAAATTCAATCAAAATGACTCAAAGTCCAAAAGTGAATGTAATGAGACTGCTGTTTTGTAACATTTCGACAAAGCAATATTTAACTTCAACTCGCTATTAGTGATGCACCCAACAGAATTTTAAACTCGGTGAGTGGTTGTTTCTCATAGAAATGCTCTTGGGGAGTTAATTGACTTTTGTCCTTGTGTTTTTATGAACACAGGCTTGTACTTTTGGCTTTTTAAAGAAGAACCATATATCATCCAATGGAGTAGGTCATCTTTTGTACCGATGATTCAACCAGGAGAGTTTCATGTCCATCCAAGCCTTGGGAATACAACAAATACCAGTGACCAAACATTTAGTTGTTCAGTGAATTAATTTCTTCCAGAAACCTGAACTCCATCTTTACAACAATAAAATTGGACATGAGTCAACTGAGGCCTGTAGGCTACTCCAAAGTGAGTTCAACATACCCAGGGTATATTCTCATTGTCTGTCTTAACTAACCCTAACAACCCTAAATCGACCTAGGGTTTCTCAATCTGACTACGAGCGTATAAAAGGGCGGTGTTTGCAGCATATAACCAATCGCAAACATGGACAAGTCTACTGTCAGCAGAGCGGCATATTTTACAAATAAAGAGCAAACTATAACTATTGGTATTAGACAAATACCAAGAAGCACATAATCCAGATTAAAAGTCACACAGTTCCAGGAAGGACAACTGGCAGAAGAAAAAAGTTGCCGATGTGTGAATGTGTAAATTGACAGATTTATTAATTAAACAGAATACTCAAAAGTCAGACAGCTGTCTAGATGGGGCAGTGATATATAAATAACTTTCAGAGTAGAATGGATGAACAGATTATACTTCATTATGCCCTTTGATAAGATTGTGGAGTGTATGAGTATTTCAGCCTTCTTTCAGCTGCGTCCCCGACTCTGGCGTTGTGAAACGAACTTGGGGGCAAATCAAAAAAAATTTCAAAGCGGTAAGCAGGCTCACTTTCATATGCCAGTTTCCTTCCTGCATTTGTTATTTTAAACTGTGTTGATTTTAGCCTGGATTATGACTTAAACTTCTTCGTCTCTGTGTAATATTATCATACAATCTGCGCACTGAGCTGTGATTGGTCAGTAGGCGGTGCTTTTATACGAGATGAGCTCTTATCTCAAACATAATCTGCCTAGCATCAGTTACCATGGCGATCTACTCCGGTAAGAAGTTAACCACCGTCGTAGGACTGAAAACCCAGGGTTAACCCTGAAGTTAGATTTCTAACCCTAAATCCTGCTTCTTAGTAGCCTATAGGCCTTTTGGTTGCTCCTTTGTCAAACCACGGTGCTGCAAGAAAAAAACCTAAACCTAACTTAAACCTTAAACTTAACTTTTAAATCATTACAATCCTCATAGGTACAGGTACATACATGAAATTTGACCTCTGCATTTAACCCATTCTAAGCATTTAGGAGCAGCGAGCTGCTCTGGGGAGAAACTTGGGGTTCAGTGTCTTGCTCAAGGACACTTTGCCCCACAATCGCCCCCCCAAAAATACCGCCTTTCCCCCTGTAGACCACTATTGAAATAATAATAATGAAATAGATGGAAATTAAATTTGCAGCAAGATCAACTCGTTGAAACACAATCAGCACAGACAAATCAAACATGTGATTACTTTGAAGTACTTCACTGCATTTAATTTCTTAGCTTACAGTCGCGGCAGAAGCTTCCACAGCGGTGCAGCGATTCCTCTTCCTCCCAGCACACCGGCTGGTCTCTATGTCATCACAGCGGATCTCACCGGCCTCGTCGTCGCTACAAAGGTTTACTGTGGAGGACAATTAAGGAAGCTGGAAATCTATTTGTACCATCTTTAAAATGTGGTGGGCCGAGTGCGTTGGCAGATCCAGCCGATAGCGCAGACAGATGGAGAAAGGGCAGGAGTGCTGCCGCCTCCTCTGGTTGCCATGGTGAGGTGAGTGCGTGCGGAGAGGCAGCCATTGTAAGAAAAGTAAAAAGGAGACTGAATTATCATTCAGCAGGTGGCCCTGATGCTGTGTCACCACCACCAGGTAATGAATGGTGTTGGCCTTCCTGCACACACAGGGAGGGCAATAATCTCCCATCAGCCACCTTCCTCGGCGCAGCGAGTGAAAGACCTCACACTGTTGATAGACTTGTCAGGTCAGTGGCCATGTGAACCACCGAAATATAACAACTCTGCCAGTGTGATCACGGGTGGAACGGCGCGATCTGCTGAGAAACGGGACACAACGTGGAAATAAGCCCCCTTTATTCAATATCGATTTACATTTTATATAAAAATTACTTACATTTAATACATTTCTTCAAAATACAAGCAGCCAAACAACATACAAATCAAATACAAAATTATAAAATTTCTTATATTTATCATCTTCCATTTTTCCGAAGTAACAGATGTGTTTATAATAACTCTATAATAACCTTTTTGTAGCTGTGGTAAATCTCTTCCTTGTCTTTAATCCATCTGTTGATATATGAGACCTAGAAAAATATGGTATTCAGTTATCTGTCTTCTCAGCGTACAGTACAGGATCTGATCGGAGAACATTCAAGGTGGGCTTCAATCTCTTTCACCAAAAGATAAGTTCATGTGGTATATTACTGTAGAAACGGGGGTTGGAAATCCACGGAAATGGAAAAAGACAAAAGACCTATGGAGTTACATATTGAGTGAGAAAAAGATCATGTTGATAGTGAAATCCAGTCAGTAGATCCGTCAGGAGGGGGGAAAAAAAACAAAGAAGAAAACTCAAAAAAAGCTTCACTGCTCAGTTGTGAGGCTTCGTGGTCCAATATGACATGTAAAAAATAATTATCCTTATAATCATTAACTCCTCTCTACCATACTTACATTTGTTCAGAAAAATTGAGCCAACCTTCCTTCGTTACCTTCACAAAAACGACACCCTGTCCGTATTCCACTTGAACTAGAAACAGGTATGGGAACAAATTTCAGCACTGCATTTTAAGGTTTAAACTGTGCACGAGTGTGGCTTATGGTGTTAATAAAGTTTTTGCAAATCAGCAGCTTTACTTCAGTGTCATACGGTATACAGTATAGCGCTGTATAACTTATGTTTGACAAACATTAGAACAGTAAATGGAAAATAAATCTCTTCAGCACACCAACAAGGACATTATGCTGATGCTAAACCAGTAAAACCTAAGAGCCTCGTAGGAAATAGAAAAAGAATCTTGTTTCCTCCTTCATATTATACATTGTACACTGTGGTAAAAAAGAAGTACAAAGTGTAAAGTTAGGCTATGCGGCGGTTTCATGAATTGTCCCCTCTAGTTTCTTTGGGAGTAGCTCTCTCCTCTCGTCAATACTGATGACGGGCTTCCGGCAGTTTTGCCCGTCTATATAGATCTTTGCATACACCGGGTTGGAGTAGTTCATGGGCTGTAAAGGAGAAAGGAAAGAATATATTTATTCATATAAATGACTTTAGAACAGTGGCAGTCTTAAAGCTGCATTAATAGATTGTTGTTGTTTTGGAACAAGCTGAGAACATCTGACAGACCATCTTGTTGTCAAAATATTAAACATTTTAATAAAAGGCAGCAGATACGGAGTAGGATCATCATTCATTTGGAGTTGTGATTTGTACACCTGATAAATCGAAGTCCTATATTTACTGCAATATTCATTCATTATAGTAAACTTAAACTGAAACTAAAATAAAAATAAGCAGTGGGAAATATTTTTAGTAAACTGAACGTAAATAAAAACTATATCCTTTAAGAAAAACTAAACTGAAATGATATTGCCCGGGAGAAAAAAACTAATGAAAATAAAATAAAACAGTTTTAGTTTAGTTTTTTAACTATAATATATCACTACCAAAAAAGGAGACAGCATGAATTTCCGTCAACTCTCGTGACATTGAACCACAGAAATTGACCAGACTTGACATTCCAAGAGACAGAGCAATGCCACAATAGCGTCACTATAGTAGTATGTACATAGTATGATTAGAGGTTAAACATTATGGCCGTTCCTACACTGTTCTCTAACCATGTATTTTGTATGTATATAGCTACATACTTTAGAGACATTATAGCTGTCCTAACAAAAACAAACTAAACTAAATATAGAAAAACTAAACCTTTCCGAAAAAAATTAAACTAAACTAAAACTGGAAAACACACTCTGAAAACTAACTAAAACTAAAATGAAAATTCAAAACAATTATAACCTTGATTCACTTTTTTAGCTCTGTTTTGGTCCCCACCATCTCATGAGAAAAACATCCTGGCTCTTTAGTTGCTAAATACCTCACAGTTTACCAGAGCTGCCTGCTACGTCTGCAGACAAGGTTGATACTGTAAGAGCAGACTTTGCTGGCCAGTTTGCAAAAACAAAACTGAAACAATTAGCTAAAAGAGACTAAAAAAACTCTGTAGAGCTGAGCTGAACTGCAGAGTGCAAGCAACCTGCTCAGGGCCATTTGAGCTAATGTTAATATAAGAAAAATACTGATTAGTGCAGCTTTAAAAGTCCACTGTGATTATCAAGGTCTGAAGCAGTACAAAGAAAAGCACAAGACAAGACTCATGCATACATTAGTAGCAACAGTACAGTAACAGACAGTAACATGCAGGATGAAGCCAATTCAAACATAAATCCATGCAAGTCCACTGTCTACATTCTAACATATAGGGGAGTAGTAGCTTTACAAACGTATTTGACATAAGGAGTATATTTAAGTGCTGATCTCACAAAATGATGGAGGAAACAGCTTTGGATGACTGTGGATGTTACCATGACTCACTTTGGCCTGATTGACATTTGGTACGGGTAATAGCCATATCGACTTGTTTAAAATGTTTGCCAGGTAACTGCACAGTGCACACTGCTTGCCTACAATGAGGGTGAATTTGTTTTCTGGAGGTCAAACACAAAGTGAAGTTTGGAAAATTCACCTGTCCAGGGATTACCTCCTTGGGCACAGAATTCATGCCCAAGGTGTGAGGGTCACTGGATTTAACACACCAGCCCTGCAACACAACAGTCAGGCACCACCTCTGTTTACAGCGCAAGGTTAAAATAACACTAACACAGCTGACACCAAACAGTCTGACGCATATAACAATGCATGGCTGTCTTCTTTTTTTTTTTTTTTTTTTAAATCTATCAGTCCAGTTGTGGGTTATTTGACTTTTGTTTAACTCAAAATGAAACTGCACTGAATCAAAGCGGCAGAGATTTGTCGGGAGCGTAGTGGAATACAGAAGCTAGTTTAGATTCAAGCCAGCGTGCCTCCGTTGAAAATACAGCCAGATTGGACTGAGAACAGCAGATGTCAAAGTTGGCAGCTCAAGAAGCAATAGCATTAGGCTTGAAGCTCTAGCAGGTGAGCTAGATAACAACATCAGTGAAGGTGTTATGATTCATTTGATATGCCGAGTGTTAGTGTGGGGGTTGAGGGCCATGAACAGAATAAATCACCAGCCAGATGAAAAGTCCTCTTGGTTCACGGCACCTGTACATTCCTGCACACTACTGTAGAGGTAATCCCATTGATCCCAACACTAGATATCACATTATCACAGTTATTGGAGCAATTAAACTCAGTTTTTCAGGTTACACAAAGTCTGTTTATACACCCATGTACATGCATTCTTGGATGCAGATGTAATGAGTTGAAGCACAAGCAACTACGCAGGTTGTCACTATAATTTCCTGACTAGAGATGCTGCTGCAGCAGTAGTGACGCTCCTGCAACAAGTTTAATAATTTGCATGTGTGATAAGGATTGGCGTCAATCAAGGCTAATCAAATCAGCTCCTCTCCTCTCTCTTTTTGAAGCGCTGCACTATTTATGAAGGATGTGTAAGAGGACATGATTGCATATGGCTACTCAAGTCCAAAAAAAATAATATAAAGCACTTAAAATGCATACCCCGCTAAATGAAATAAGGTTGCTGAGAGTAGTGGAATTTTTTGTCACGACGAGTTCTGAGCATACTGACGGATTCACACAATAACTACATTTAGATCCAATTAAAGCTAGGGTCAGTAGTGTTCTTCAAAACATTTTTTTGTTATATTTATTTAAATTCTCATTACATCCCAACGGCATTCAATAAAACAAACTTTCTCCCTGGATTTAGGGATTTTGGAGCTAGTGCTGCTAGCTACGTTCATTGGAAAAAAGCTGACAAAAAAACATTCAATTTGCTTTTCAGGCAGATGTAAAGCTTTAGTTTGCTGCTGGCATTGTGGTTAGTTTAATATTGAGCTCATAATAAAGCCAACCTTGTGAGGGTCCAGCGTGAAGTTGGGTCGCAGCAGGCTGCCTGCATCAGCGTGGTTGTCGTGGTCCACTTCATACATGTTGTATGAAGGGTTGCCAATCTCCACGTTGATCCCTCCGTTTGTCATGGGCTGCCTCTGGACGCGTTTCCCCCTGGGGCGTGAGGAGCCAGGAAATCATTAACATGATACACAACATGCAGGTCAATATGCTGTACAGCTTCGCCTGGCTCCTCGCAACAAATCCCATCATACTACTTGGCAAACGTGGGAGTACATAACTTTGTTGGGCGCAACTAAAAGCTGAATTATACTCAGAGGCTAAGTGAGGTCAGGGGCTCTGCTGAACATGTTGAAACAAACAACAAACTCTTCATTTTATAAAGCAAAAGATGTCCATTCATCCTCAAAGCTGTGTAGTGTTGGATCTCATCATCTGTTGCTGCTTAGAAGATTCTTTTCTTTTATATATGTTACATTTCTTTATTTATTTACTTACCTTTGCTTCCGCCTGCAGATGTAAACACCTGCTACCACCATCACAATCAAGATTACCAGCAGGACCAGAGGCACAATGATAGCTATGCTCCCTGAGAGACAGACAGAGGAGAGATGGCGTGGAGAGATGAGTAACCATTCAAAGGAGCAGAGATGGGCTCAGATAGTGACACATTGTGTGTAACCATGCCTGACTGTGGCTTCGAAAAAAAAAGACCACCTTCTTTTCCTTGGGCTTGGTTGACTGCACACTTCACTCTGTTTATAGAACAGATATCTAATACATATAACTACAGTATACAATTTGGCTGCCCCTTCTAAGTCTATTAGTCGACTAATCGGTCGTTTTGGTCTTAACTGAAGATTTCTTTAGTCGTTTTTTATGCTTTTTTCATGTCTATCTCTGGTAAACACAAGATTTAAAGTGGTGCTTTTGTGTGATTCTTTGTGGAGAAACTCTTCTGTTAATCTGTCGATCAAATCAACTAATCGATTAGTTGACAAAATCGTGAGTCATCCAAGAATTTCTTTGGTTGAGGACAGCCCTACTATACAGTATCATGTAAACACATAGTCTTATATTTCATAAAGACATGCAGAATTTTTAACACCTGCAAAGATCTTAGTAAGAAAATTAGGACGAGTATAATTCCCAAAGATAACATGATATAGAGCTTTTTTCTTAAGAGATTTCAATGTATTATTTAAAACTAATTTGCGGACAGAAAAAATCGAATTTTTAGTTTGTAGGATCTGGCAGTATCTAGCGGTATATATGCATATATGTGAATGGCCCGTTGTTGTAAGAGTAGCAAGGGTCATTTGGAGCAGAGCCAGTGTGTAGAATGTGTGTGTACGTGGGAAGTGAGTGGTGAAGCAAGAGAGAGAGAGCAGCGGCGGCGACGGGAGCGAGTAATGTTATCGACTCAGGCCCAAGCAGGAAAACTTAACAGTGTTTGGTTCTGGGCTACTGTTGAAACATGGCGAGATTATAAACGGCTCATTCTAAGGTAACGACAACACAATGACTCTTATTATCCGCTGATTATACACTAATGAAAATACACTTATTAATATTATATTCCATTTCTGCCAATAGATCCCCCTAAATGTTACATACTGGTCCTTTAACATTTCATTAAGTTAATTACTTCTTTGGTGCTCCTGCTGAAAAAAACATGTCAAACAAATAGATAGTAGCTCAAATAGATAATTAAGAGCAAAGGGGTGATGCTATCTATCATACAACGGTGGTTAGAGTGGCAATACTGTATGTTATCAAGATGTAGTTGAAACAAAGAAAGCGCCTGGGAGTGCTTTTTTGATTGAAATGCTGGGATGCCAGATTAAAAAAAGCGCTATATGGACACAGGCCTTTATACAGAAACATGTACCAATTGTATTCTACGGTTGTTGAAAGAACACAAACCGACTTTTTCATACAAACTGCAATGATGTGTGTGGAAAACCCAAAGCAAAACATAACCGAACTGTGATGGGCTGACAACAGCAGCTCCTCTAATTCAAACGAGGTAAACCTGCTGAGTGAAGGCTTTTCTGTTCAAATACTGCAAACTGGCGAGGTTGGATCGAGTTCAGCAAATCTTTAGTTAGGGTGCCAATCAGGACCAAGTCCAATTGTGTGGCGCTGGTTAGGGTAAGTATAAACCAGCCTGTAAATGTGTGTGCATGTACAAGCAATCATTCGACTGAATAAGGGCACTGTAGAAATGATATATACATTTATTCATACAAGAAATTGTTATGTAAAAAGACTCCCCAACACTCACCTCCTCTGGTGTTGTCTGATCGGCTGCTTTTAGGGGCGGGTCTCTCACACTGTGTTCCTGCCCAATTGGCTGAACATCTGAAGGAGGTCAAAAAAGAGTAAAAATAAACTTCCATTACAAGAAGCTTCATAGGAGATAAAACTGTTGAGAAAACACCATCACACAATGAACAGCGTTATGATGTGACCGTGGCTTACGTATACAACACATTATGATTTCAGTCTTGCTATGAAGTGCTTTGATCCAACACAAACAGAACACCACCTGGAGAGAGAGCACTATGTATATACAGTGCATGTTGTGTCCATAAACAGTGTGTGTGTGAATTTACATGTTGAATATTCAGTGTGGTAAATATCAAAGGATGACAGCGGGACAACAAGTCGTCATCTCATTTGTGTTCCAATGGGATCCGATGGGCGTGATGTATGACCCTTGTTAGAGGAGGTGATATCTAATTTCACACAACTGACGCAGATGGGTCTGTAAAGCATGAGTGATCTGGTGGGTGATGGCAGAATGAAATTACTCTAAATTACATGCACTCTAAGAATCAGAACATCAGGCTATCAAATATAAGAATGCAGCCCCATACGTACGGGAAATGAATCACGCCCGCGTCGAACGAAATGTCACAGCGACATGAATTTTAATGGGATATTGGGAGCAACGGGGAGTTTGATCTCCCACGGGAAGCGTTAAACCATGAAAAGACTAATTCCTCAAGAAGTGAAGAAATTCTCTTAACCTGTGTTGGAGGCATTAAAGATGAACACCGATCACTGATGAGTCTATAGTAAGTTACACGTGATGACTGGTCAATAACGAACATATTCAACTTGCCATCATGCAAAGGTTGCAAATGCACAGACTGATGCCCACATCACAGAGACAGTGTCAAGGTTTAGTCCCCCTCCCCCCCGGTTTCTTTGTGTGCTGGGTGACGACTGCATGAGATGGGTGGCAGTGAGGGGCCGCAAAGGTACAGAGTCATGAAGCAACTGATAATGTAATAAGTGCCACATCAGCTAATACCTGCTCAGAATGTAATACAATTAGGAAAAAATTAGCTCTAAGTAAAGATGTTAGTTTAATTTGAATAAAAAATAAGATGTCTTAATCTACTGTGCCTAACTGGTACTATTACTACTAAAAATACAACCCTGTCTCCTACAAAATCATGTTCCCATACAACTGAACTGCATTCTCAATTATGTTTAGAGGGAAACGTATTTTCTCCCGGATTAGGGTCGCAGTTTTAAACACGTTGTTAACGTTGTAATTGAAACTGAACAAAAAAAACGCTACAAAACTATGTAGTTGGATTTAGGAAACAAAACTACTTGGTTAGGTCTAGTAAAAAAAAAAAAAAAACATCATGGTTTGGCTTGAAAACAGTGATCTCCTGGGGGAAAAGTCCGGTGTTTGTAATAGACTTTCTTGCTAATTATTATACGGCTTTGTTGAATACTCGATTCTGATTGGTCAATCACGGCTTTCTACGGTCTGTTATTTCTGTATAGAAGACCGTTGCTATGTATAACAGACCGTTGCTATGGGCGCAGCTCTGATGTCGGACTCTGGCGGACCATTTTGGTGTAAAATTATTGACATCTCAAGTAAATAGCCGTGTAATAAGCGGGATAATACAGCTAGCGGGTCATTGTTGTGAAAGAAACCTCTTCAGGGAGATGAGAGACCCCTCAGCTTCGCGTCGGCTTCGCCCTGTCGGCTAAACGTCAGTAAATAAAGTCATCTTAAGGTAGTAAGTCCTTTTCTTTAAAGTCAATATTGTTACAACGGACAAAATGAGCAAGTGAGAAAACGTTTTCTCACCTGTTCAAAATGTAAAGCTGTGAGCGTTGCTGGTAAAATGACAAGTAAAAAGCTCACAGAGCAAACACAGTGTTTGACAACAACTTTACAAGCTCACTAATTACAGTTAGTCAGCTAATCTGTGGTCCTCGGAGCGAGGGCAGTGTGACAAAACACATTTCAATCAAAACATGAAGTCACACAGTAATTATGTACTAAAGACACACTACAGTCACATCCAAATGGCTGAAAAGTATTTAAATAAAGACAAAGAGCTGTACAAATAAAATTAAATGTGATCCTAATCTAGTGAATGCCATCACACTGTCCTCCAGTTTACTATTTTTAACCTATTTTTGGTTACTTTTTTGACAATAATTACACTTATTACATGATAAGTTGCTGCAAGGCGGCGCTGTGACAAGGAGCCCGTATACTGGACTGAGGCTGAAATGGAGCCGGATGGAGTTGGGGTGGGGGTGTGGACAGAAGGGGTGAGTGGGCTCTGAATACAGCTGGAGAGGTGAGAAGGACCTACTTGCAGCGTGGTTTGTTAAGAGCTGTTAATGTGCACATCCCCTCATTCTGACAGAAGTAATCGCAGGGGTTGGCCAGCTCATCACAACGTTGGTTCTTGAACCCTGACGTGCAGCTGCAAAACATTGTGTTGGGAGTGATAAAAGGGCCCAGAGAATGTATATTGTTGAACTGTTTGCTGCTTGATGAATGGAGACTGTCACTGTAATCCCTTTCAGCAGCTTCACTCATAAAATGGGAGTAAGTCAATGTTGTGTCTGCATCAAGCAAATTAGCAAAAATATATAATAGAAACACAAATCAATTTCACTGCTCACCAAGTGAGGGGAACATCTGCAAGAGAAGAAGTTATTAACAGTTGTCACACCTCTGAGATGTGTGTATTCTTGAGAAATAAGGTATGTGGTTGTAATTTGAAGACTAATAACCAAGATTTTTAGTTAATTGATTAACAAAAAATAAAACAATGCACAAACAAAGTGTTATTTTCACTTAATTCCAGCTTATGATGGTAAAAATATTCAAAATATTTATAAGATGTTTTAAAAATACAATCATATGTAGAAGATATACTGTATTGTGAATATCACATCAAATACCAAATACAATCATACTGTAATGTCAACAGTCTTTTACCACCTTATATTTAAAGTATTCCATAAACACAATCACAAGCTTTTGAAATAAATAAAATATGTGTTCATATAGAGAGCCGAAATGAGACGGGAACTTCCGGGTCCTCTTTCAGAAGTAAGAAAAGCTTATTCAAAATCACATTTGTAACAATGCTAAATGAAAAATAAAACAGAGCCTTTCCAAACGGTATTTCCTGTGGCTTGCTTCATATGTTTAGATATGGACTGTAGCCTTTTGAAAATCAGCGTTTATCTAATGTTTCAGTTTTTTTTTGTCTTGGAATAAAGCAAGAAACCACAGGAAAACTGTTTTTTTTTTTCTCAGAAAGACCAATGAAAGAAAGGTTGAATGAGAGATTGCACTGAGTAAAGGCCCTGACACACCAAGCCGACAGTCGGCTGTCAGACAGTTTGGTCGGTGAACGTTTGTCGGCCTAGTTTTTATGGTGTGTCCCGCAACGTCGGCTCTAGTCTGCCCGTGACGGAGGCCGTCGGTGAGAGAAATCACTAATTGGCTGTTCAGCTTAAAACGAATCAGTGCACGAGAAGAGAAACGGTCGTGAGGAAAGCAAGCAAACGAGAAGACACAGAAGGTTCTTCTCATCTTCATCCCATCTGATCATTCCAATACACAGATATTTTCACGACGACATGGCCATCTGGAATGAAGCTAAGTGGTGTGAAAATGGTCGACAAACAGCGCTTTCTTTCATGTACGTATCATAACAACGGCTTGTATTTCCGCCATCCTCGGTCTTCTGGTTTCCCTTTTTGGAATGACAAATACAGACTACCGCCACCTGCTGGCGTGGAGTTATTCTATCTCACGCAGGCACAGGACGTACGCTATAGTTGGTCGTTGGCTGTAGTCTTTTCGGCGTGTTCGAGTGCAACTTTTTGGCCAAGACAAAGGCGACGTGAGGCGACTCAACAGGCGGCCTTTGTCGCTGCTCGTTCTGTGATGTCGGTTTGGTGTGTCTGGGCCTCAACAGAAGCTGGTCGAGGTGAGGAGGTTCATCCGGAAGTCATGACTTCGGCTCTCTATAATCATTTTTGCAGTTTGAAAACCAATATTGAAAATTGTTGCGACTTGTTATTCAACTCTGTGTAAAGGTATCAGTATCAGTGAGACAGTGAGCAAAATCCTTTGTGTCTAACAATAAAACCAAAATATGTAATTTAATTTGAGAAGAATATGGGACCTGTTCTAACTGAGGTCCATTGGATCCTATCCCTGCAAAGACATCCTTAAAAAGTTCTATCATCGTCAGTCTGGAAAGAATATTATTCAGTAATAGAGTGACTGAAAAAATCAAAGTGACATAAAAACACTGAGTCACGTCATGAACATCTTTTCATCTGAAAGAAAGTCCTGATATTGTGCACACATAGTACAAAGCCAGCTTCTCAGCAACAACACATCAGAGGTAAATTATACTCCAGATGAAAACACTGTTGTGGTTTATTACTAAGTTTATTGATCTAACTGGCCGACACAATTGCTGAAGTAAGTGAGATTTTCAACACTGTAGGTAAAAAAAAAAGAGCTATTGTATAGCTGAAATGCTTTTCAAGAAGAATATTGAAATATTTCTCAGTGAATCACGGTGAGGGCTTGGATGTTTACCATAGCTCTCTTGACTCATGCGTTTTGAAAATCTCTTTCAGCGTTTAATGCAAGAATTATCTTTGCAATTGAAGCACTTCTGCCCTGCAAGGTTTTCACTTTGGGGAGGCTTGATGAAATATGCATTCACTCAGGGTATTAAGGGCAAACATTATGATTTCTTGACACAGACATATCCATCATCTCACATAATCTCTGTTCTGTGCAGCAAATAATAAACCATATTATCAAGATCTATTAACCTCATCGAATAAGATGGGATCATTTGCATAGAAATTGATTCTATCCCCTGGAATTTGTGAGTGATGACCGCGAATTTCAATTTAACTACAGTGGACAATGGGCAGTTAAAAAAAAAATAGAGAGTTTGGCTTTTGAAATGGATTTCCAATTTCCTCCTTGGGGAGATTTTTAACTCAGCACGTTGCATGTGATTATAGTTGAGGTGGTATTAATCTATGGGCAGCGCTTTGAGTAGTCTTTCACAATAATTCCCTCGTGTCTGCCAGTCAAGCTTTTGTCTGCTACAAGTTTTTGCCGTTGGATTTCATGGCATGTTCTACCACTGACACATACCTCAGCTTCTTTTTTTTTTAGATCTTCTAAAACCTACTACTGAAGGGAGTCAGAGAGGCCTGACATCAGCTCTTAACTGCAAGGAGGAACAGTGCGATATGTGCAGAATGGCAAGCTTTGAAGGGGCTTTGAAACCATTTTTTATCTGCCTAAAAACCTTAAGCCACAGTGAGGTGTCACACAGCATAAGATGGTGTACTGGCACTCAACCCCCCGCTGTGCCATGGCCTCCACATAGTGACATCAAACCTTCCCTCAACTTAAGGATTTCTTTCCAGAGGAAGACATCTATCTTGTACTCCGAGCAGGGAAATGGGACCCCTTGGTGATTTTCAGTGTTGCTTCTAAGGCCAGGCTTTCTGGGGCACGGAGCCAGCATTTGAATGGAAACAGTGAGAGTGTGAATAATAGTGGAGCACATTCATTTTTTTCCCCCCACTTTCCTTCACCCATTAAGCAGTGACTTACTGACAGAAAGGCAGGTTGGTGTCGGGGTCCAGGTGACAGGTGCCTCCATTGTAGCAATATCCGTCACACAGCTGACAGCTCGGTGCTATTCTGCCATTTGTGCAACTGGAGGGTGAAGAAATAACGGATGCTAGCGACAAGCAGAAAACTACACTTTTACAAAAAGAAAATGAGTCAGTGGTGGTTTTGTCACATATGCATAATTCATATAAAGCGGGCGAGTTCACATGTCTTCTAATTCATTGGCATTACCAGAACCTAAATGGCTGTAGGGTGTGAGACCCAATGCATTTTTTCAGATTTAATCAAATCGTTTCATTCAGCCTGCAGCCTGCGGAAACAGCAACTAAGACCTGAGGATACACTGCACAACTAATGTTTTTCCATAAGAAGAGGACTATAAAGTAGGGCAGTCAAAGTTAACGCGATAGTAACTCAAATTTGTTTGAATGCGACTAATTTCTTTAACGCAACTTGCGATTTTTTGGTGAAGAATTTTCGAAGGGGGTCTCTTGACCTCTGACCTCAAGATATGTGAATGAAAATGGGTTCTATGGGTACCCACGAGTCTCCCCTTTACAGACATGGCCACTTTATGATAATCGCATGCAGTTTTGAGCTTGTCATAGTCAAGTCAGCACACTGACACACTGACAGCTGTTGTTGCCTGTTAGGCTTGAGTTTGCCATGTTATGATTTGAGCATATGTTTTATGCTAAATGCAGTACCTGTGAGGGTTTCTGGACAATATCTGTCATTGTTTCGTGTTGTTAATTCATTTTGAATAATAAATACATACATTTGCATAAAGAAAGCGTATTTTGTCCACCCCAATGTTGATAAGAGTATCAAATACTTGACGAATCTCCCTTTAAGGTACATTTTGAACAGATAAAAAATGTGTGATTGATTTGCGATTAATTGCGATTAACTATGAACAATCACGCGAGTAAATATTTGAATCGATTGACAGCCCTACTATAAAGCCTTAGTATTATAGCAAAAGGGTTAAGGGACAAGAAAAGTGAGCAGATACCAAGCACTCACTTGCAAACCACATCGCCCGTCTCCTCGTTAATGAGGCAGGGAGCTCCATGGCATCGAAGACACTTGTCCACCTCGCACTTGTTTCCCTCAAACCTGGCGGGACACACACACTCCACATAGCCGCTACTGGATAGCGTGCAGGCCTTGGAGTTCACACAGTAGTGGTGACAGATGTCTGTTCCACAGACACAGAGGAAAGACAGAGAGAGAGAGAGAGAAGGAGAGAGAGAGGGTAATGTTTAATGAGAAACTCAACATAGTTTAAGATGGTTTGATTGGAATCGTACAGGGCTTTAATGGGACTTAATTATCCACATCAAATGACATCTTAGCCACAGATGAAAACATAGCACCCCTTGGGCAAGCAATGGTAGCAAAATACTAATGACGTGCAGTTGAAATTGTTTTCCCACAACCCATTATGACAAAGCAGTGCAAAAGAAATACATTATCACGTCAGCACAGAAACACCCAAAGGTGGTTTGATGGTTTTTGATTTTGTTTATCTGCAAATAGGCGCAAATGCGGTGTTTGTGGAAAGAAAATACTTTAGGGGGTTGTTTTTGTTCCACGCCGCATGTGAACTTTCAAATGCTCGCTTCTATAGATTTTATGCAGCATAACTGAATTCAAATCAATGCTTTGTTGTGACTGTTCTCGCGGCTAGACTTGAAAGGCTAATGTCAATCATATGGAGGCCAAGTGCATGACAATAATGTGTTTGTTGTTGCATTTGCCGCCACCAAGCAATGGGTGCAGGACTCACGGTAAAGACAGCGGTCCCCTGTATATTCTGCCATGCAGCGGCACACTGGCTGGTTCCCCTGAGTGACGTCGCAGGTTCCTCCGTTTAAACAGTAGTTGTCACAAATCCTCCTCTCACAGAAAGGCCCCGAGAAACCAACAGGACAGCGACATGTCGGCTTACCTGGACAAAGACAGAAAAGGAAAGATTAAAGCAGCAATGGGGAGAAACGGAACAAATATGATTAAAAAAAAAATGATCTTATCAAACGGTCA
>CAKAOH010021410.1:0-80952 GCA_916701665.1 Sebastiscus tertius | reverse complement strand
AAACGGTCACTATATCCTGACATTAGTGCATGAGACAGGTAGTCTGAAAAAAAATCATGTGCCTCTGTGTCCTCTGGTGCATCTACAAGATTTCACAGTCCGTGGGAAAACAACCAATCAGAGCTGAGCTGGAGGCTGCCGTCTCTGAGCAGCTGTCAATCATTCGCAAACTACGACCAAACGGTCAAACGAGGCAGCGCTGATCAAATATGAATCAATATTCTGTTACAGTAATGTCTATTTCTCTCCTCAAATGTTTCAGAAACATCTTGTAGTGTACTGTTTAGCTGTAAAATGAGAAAGTCTGTGACCTGGCAGCCATGTTGAGATCCAGCCGGAGCAAACTTTCTTATTTTACAGCAAAACAGTACACTACAAGATGTTTATGAAAACATTTGAGGAGAGAAATAGACATTACAGTAATAGAATATTGACTCATATTTGATCAGCGCTGCCTAGTTTGACCATTTGATTGGAGTTTGCGAGTGATTGACAGCTGCCCCCGTCGATTGAACAGCCAATAGGAACGCTCTCTCTCTGAAATGACCTGTGGTTGGCCAAAGTCTCCCGTCACTGGCTTCATTTGTCCTCTGTGCCACCATTGTTGTCCAAAAACTATTAAATACTTTCAACACATCAATGCACACACCGTTGCACCGGGTGACATGTTCCATTTTGTGTCTATCTCACACACACCGTCCTGCTGCTAGCAGCGCTTATGGCTGAAAATAATCCCCAATAGAATGCACTTCCTGTTTGAGTAACGTCTGCTTAAAGCTGCATGGCCCAGCTGTTTTGCAAAATTGCTGACATTTTTTTTTTACACACCTACAAGTAATATTAGCTGACATGGGCTGTCAATGTGTCAATCATAGTTCCATGTTGTATGGAAATCATACTCCCATAGTCACCAAGACAGATGCTAAATAGAAGCAGTAAAAAGCATCCAGTACTTCGGTGTGGAGAAAAGGCAAAGATCCTTCCTTCCATCCATCATTTTTAGACACATATTCATGTATGGGTCAAGGTGACCGCAAACTGGCACCTTTGGAGAGAAGCTAAGGTGCCCTTTGTCTCGTATGTCCTCTGAGTCCATCTGGGGGATCCGAATCATTCACAGGCCAGACATAATATGCATATAATTCCTCCAGCGTGTTCTGGGTCTGCCCACGGTTTCCTTCCTTGCCAGACATGTCTGGAATATCTCTAACAAGGAGGCGTTCAAGAAGCATCCTAATCAGATGTCCAAGGGACCTCGAGTGGCTTCAGTATGAGGGAGGGAGCCGTGGTTCTACTCAGTGTGTTTTCCAACAAGTTTTTAGAGCCTTTTCTATCTTACATATTCTTATATTCCACACTTGCGAGGAAAGGCCACTCCTTTACCAGCTAAGGTACCTCCCCATAAATATCAACTTGATGATCAGAAACATCCGAACCAATCAAGGTTTTAGCGGTTACCCCAGACACAGAGCTCATGCCTATAGGTTAGAGTCAGAACATAGACTGATATAGATCAGTATACATACACATAAAGCATTAGCTTCATTAGATTCACCACAATGGTCAGACACAAAATCTAGCTGCTGCCGAAATCTTCCTCTCGCTCCATTTTAGCTTTAGTTGTGAACATAAGCCTGAGATATTAGTAGAAATGCAAACCACAAGATTTGTGCCACAGGCACACTGAAGTATGTCCCACTTATTTTTGTGGTTTTGGTGACCGGAGTAATGAGCACTATAGAAACTCTACTTCCATATAAGCTTTGTGCTGCGCCCCACTGCACTGTTGAAGTGGAATGAGTGTGATGTATTTTTAGTAGGAGTAACACATTATCAGCAGGTGGATATGTTTCTATAAAATCAGCTCTTCATATTCCCTCCAAAAACAGTGCACTCGCGACACAATTTACTCACACTTTCATAATGGACAGGCAGGGGTATCACGGCTGGTTTTTCACACCACACTACTTGGTAATTTCACACTCCACAACTCTGTGGCTGGGATAATCTGGGTTTGAAATGTCAAAGAGACAATCATTCTACCTCCCGTCACTTTTCTGTTAACTCCGCGGCTGCTGGGGTTTTTAGCTTTCTAAACAGGCACCACGTTTAATCTAAAAAAAAAAAGGTAGGAATGAAGCTGTAGGAACAAGGCAACCAAGTTAACATATAATGCACACATTTCCTGGTTCAGATAATGTTATATCAGTGCCATCTTTCCCTGCATACACTGGGGTTACAAGGAATATTTTACAATTCTACACAAATATATAGCATACGGGGAGTTTAAGGTATAAGTGCACATCTTTTTCATCAAAGAAACTAGCTACCATCAGATGCAGTTGATCTTTATTGGTTTCATTTCCAAATCAAAAGAGGTAAAAGAAACACACACTCAGAAAACACTCAAAAGTTCATACATCTAATTAAACTGGAAAGAGTCTCTGTATGTATGTCCTTCAATTTTCTCAACAACTGTTCAACCGATCGACTTCACACTTGGCGGGTGTATTGCTGAGGACCCAAGGAATTGCAGTGTCGAGTGTGAGCTCTTGAGATCTACGGGACATATTAATACTTCATTATGTGTACACTACGAGGGGACCTCTATTAACGGTCACACCACCATATAACATGCTGGATTCAGCTCACTCTCCTTTGATTTTTACATGAGCTTTGATGTGTATACTCTAGCATTGCTAGCAACTATATTATGTCAGGTATATTGCTCAGGACCAAAGGAACCGCAGTGTTGAGTGTGAAGTTGTTTGAATGAGCCGTTCAACACCGGAGGCAAAGCAATTGGTCGGTTCCAAACAGGTATAATTTAAACGGCCACAGCACTAGTACTCTGGAAAAAGACAAAACCTAATATATTTCTGGATGAGATTGTGTATTTCACCCATAGACTGTATATAAGAAGTGGACGTAGTCACTGTGACGCCATCTACCATCAAACAGAAGTGACATGAGAGGGTGGAGCTAAGTACAACAGCATGCTGAATAAGGCATATTTAGGCGACCAAAAGGGTTAGAATTAACTTTCATGAACTGAAAACACTGTGAAAGGGTTAAAGTTCTAAGACGAAAACACGGGCAACACCCAGACCAGACAACGCTGTGGTAGTGACCTGTCAATCACAAGGTAGCCACGCCTTAAAGCATACTCTGCTTTATGGTCTATTTGACTCTAAATGGGACCATAATTTACTAAATGAACATCATGCTGTATTGAAGAAGACTTGAAACTAGTGATTGAAACCATAAACTCATGTTTACAATGTTTACTGAGGTAATAAATCAAGTGAAAAGTAGGCTCATTTTCTCATAGACTTCTATACAATTAGACTTCTTTTTGCAACCAGAGGAGTCGCCCCCTGCTGGCTATTAGAAATAATGCAAGTTTAAGGCACTTCTGCATTGACTTCACTTTTCAGACCCAGAGTTGCCCACTGATTTCACCCTACTACAGGACAACTCACAGCTTAGAGACACACAGATCTGAATTTCAAATAAATCTTGTCTTTAGACAATTATAGCAGAGAAGTCTGAAGAAGAGCCTGGTGCGCCAAACGGTAAAGCAATAAAAATCCCTCTAATGGGAGCTGATTGGTGTGCAGATCTATCTGTTACAATTCTGCAAGACAATTATAGCCCCTATTGTCAATAAAATGGTGGTTAAGTGGCAAACTGTTATGATTATTAAGGACTTTTGCTCTATGAATGTATTTACTTTCAAGCCGGGCTTTTTTATGTTTCATAATTTTCTGAACACAAAGCACAAAGACATTTTATTTCACCCATTAATGTCACAAAAGCGTAGAAAAATGAGAGCAATGTGTGTCTGTGGTTCAAGTTTGTTGCCAAAAGTTCCATTAGAGTGTAGGTAAACGAGTTAAAGGGACAGGAGAGCAGGAATCCAATGACACCTTGTGTTTTTATAGATAAAACTGGACAATTTCCAGCCTCTAATTGATTGTGAAGTTGCCTTTAGTTGCTTTTTATCACCAAAGCGGGGACTTTAGGAAACCCATTTAACTATATTCGCTTCCTCGCTCATTTTTGGTCGCTTGTATATTCTTATGCCTCAAAGAAATGTGGTCAATGCAGCAAGACTTCTTCCCATAAGAAGAAAACAAATTGCCTAGCATGAATGAAACAAAAGGCAAAGTCCCCTGCAGCAAAACACATACAGTATCACAACACTTTCATTTTCCTCCCAGCTGTCCACCACTATAAATAGGAATACAACTCATCACCCAGTGCATGTTGGACTTCAACTACTGAGCCGGTGAATGAAGAACAAAACAAGACTGACTATCACCAACAGGAGCCCTGCCTTCTCTTATTCAGCCCTGAAACCGCCCTGCAGTGATCTCACAGCACACAACGTGATTCTTATGCTATCTTGATAGACAGACTGCATTTCGTTTAATGAGCAGCAGTGATTATCCTGGCTTCTGTTTATGTCACGTAGAGCTGTTTTAAGAATCTAAACAGAATTTGGAAATAAGATGAAAACACTTTTTTTCTTTTTCTCTTTCAAAAAGTATCAGTTTACTTCCTGTTGGGTGGACGTGTTTTCAAAAGGCCGAAAGGAAAAATAAACAGATTTCATTCTATGCTTTAAAGTGGAGAGTGAAAGACGGCCTATTTAAAAGAATAAACGTTTAATCAAAACCGTTCCCATCAAAAATCAAAAGCCCACATTTTATCTCTCCGACTGTAACTGCTATGACTCACACTCGGCTTGGTTTCTCATTTTATTTACTGGACGTCATTCAATGAATACATATTTAATCATTTCAAACCACTTGAATAAGACCCTGCTGTTATAAAACATTTATGTGGGAACACAAACCACACTTTTTGTATCAGGGCAATTGCTCTGATGAATCTTTCTTTATGACAAATGGAAATGGAGATGTTGTGGGTGATTTCGATGATGGGGAAGATGATGTACAACCTTGTAAATCAATCATAGCGTTTTTAATAGGGCTGTACATCCTGATTCAATTCCACCGCTGACATCTCAGCGTATTCATATACATTCGCTAAATTGTGGGGTGGAACTTGTTAAAAGGAAACCATGAAAGCATGAAAGAAGACCTTGACATGGAAGGAGGTTGATATTTGAGGCTTGTTCGACAGCAGTATCAATGACAAAAAACTGCTCAACTGGCAGATGTAATGTGGCAAATGTGAGCTGAAGTGAGAAAGACGCGGAAGTTTAAAGGAAGACGAATGTGGTTGAATGCCATCATGCGCTGGGTCAGCCTGCGTGCAGGAGGAAATGGGCAGGCAACTCTAAATTGAAAATGTCTGTCAGGTTTTCTCAGCAAGTTTGTCCTGCCCAGAGCTGAATATTAAGGATTACAACACATGAACCGTACCGGATGCTTAGACTTTAGTGAGGACAGTATCATAAATGATTGATGACTATAGAGATTAATCAACACGGGGCGGACACGAAGACAGTAGCTGTGTTTCCATTCAATTGTCAAGTGAGTTTTAAGCAAACTTTTGAAAGGTCGCAAAAAAAACAGAAATACAAATTAGGTGTGTTTCCATCAACTGGTTTGGAGCGAATAAACTCCGCTACAGCTGGTCAGAAGTTGGCGTTATAGGCTACGCATGGCTGTAATCCACAAATAAACAAGAAGAGTAGAAAAAGTACAGGTTGCGAACTGTAAACAAAACAAGCCGGCTTGGCCATCTAATGTAACCATCTAAAAGAGAAAAATGGAAAGGGGTGTTCAGGAATTAGTTTCAATTGGCCGAAGTCCTACCCCCCTTAGTTACTGTTGCTAGGTCGGACAAGCATGACAGAAAGAAACCTATTCCTAGATACTTCGGGGCGGCACGAGCCAGAGATAATCAGACGAAATCAAGCAGGTTCATCAGAAACTCCTTCAGCTCTGACTCCGGCAGCGACCTGCAGTCGAAGCTCCGGCGGGAGGTGGAGAGCTCTGCGCCTGGTGGCAGCGACTCCTCCTCCTGCTCCTTCGCCTCACTGCTCCACTGGTCCCCGCTGGGAGACAACACAGACACATCTATGCTGGAGACCCAGGCCGTATTGCTGGGCCCGCTGGAGTGAAGGGAGGCAAGGGAGAACCAGAACCAGGACGACGTGGAGCAGACTGTCAGACCCTGCTGCAGTAAAATGAGAGGTTTTCTAAAGGGACGCTGGTGCTCGGAAACACTACCGCTTTTGCCCACAGGGACAGCCAAAATCAACACAAAATGAAAGTTCTTTGTAGTAATTGTGGCTATATACAACGTAATGTATCCGTGAAGATTGTGGCACTAATGTAATGTATCTTTTATAGTAATGTTACCTTTGAACAGAGGTAGCATACCTAAGTATAACCCCGGTATAACCCAACAGGAAAGGGTAAAGTTGACCGAGGTTGTGCCGGGTTCCAAGCATGCTCAACTGTTATTGGAGCATAGAACGAAAAGGGGCAGGACAAGATGATCAGTAATGTAAGTTAAATATTCGCTATGTCAGAACTTATTCCGCAAAGTCGTTTCCATAATCCATTTAGCGCATCAGCTATTTTTCAATAAAGGCAAAAACCACCTCAAACGAGCCTACATAATTTTTTTTCTTCACAAATGAGGAAGTTTTATCAAATTTTTCCGTTTCCATACAGCTTTTCTAATGCGATACTTCAAAATGCAAATAAAAATATGTGAATGGAAACACAGCTAGTAAACACCTGTGAAATATAATGCAATTGCAAGGAGGAATCAGGTTGCAGATGTTGTTCGACAGTATATTTTGAAGTAGACTTACCCAGGGGTGAGCCCATGCAGGTGCCTCCATTTAGGCAGTAGTCTGTACAGTGGTTGACCTCACAGCGCTCCCCTGAAAAGTCAGGCCAGCAGTAGCACCTCCAGTCTCCTTTCTCATTGGCTAAGCAGCGGCCTCCGTTCTCGCAGGGGGGACGGCACAGTTCACCTTCACAACAACAAAACCCATAACGCTTACTGTGCTGCAGTCAATCACATCTCACAGTGCTATGCTGCTAATGTCAGACGGCAACAACCATATTCGAATAGATGAGCATTAGCAAAAACTGCATGCAGGAGGCGGCTTTTTTCAACCCCAACACACATGAAATATTCACAATGCAGGGTGTTTTGATCCCAGCTACCGTATTAACAACTACGGATGTCTGCTCAAATTTAATCTTGCTGCTGTATTTTGACATATTTCCAATGCTGTTCAGTGTATATTGAAATCAAAGTGAGATTTGTTTCTGATACTGCATCCGACACGACTGTTATCAGGCCATTAACTGTGAGTTATCGGTCGCTATAAGCACCATAGACGTGGGTCATTATTTTGTAAAAGTGAAAGTGAAACTTAAAACCAACACGTTGTAATACTGAATGAACTGTTGCATTTTCAACAAAAATAAAACAGCTTCTTTAGGTTTAGGCAACGAAAACAGTTAGATTCAGGGAAAAAACATTTTGTTTTGGCTTAAAATAAATGTTTCAAAAGTGAAAGTGAAAGTTAACGCTTGTCAACGTTAAGACAATTACACGTTGTTGGTTTCACACAGGATGCAAACCCCAGTCTCCTAAGTGAAAGCACTGTGTTTCATGTCCTATTGCCCCGAACCTCCACCCAACATGGCGTTTCACGCTGCCTATACTACAGCGCCTCACTTCCCCTTTTTCCTCCTGTCATAATTACTACGGTCACTAGAGGTCGTTGTCGTCTTCTTTTATTCCTTCTTTCGGTGATCGACCATGTAAATCAATGACAAAACCTACTATTAGGTGTAGCAGGCCCCTACTGACCCACATCTATGAGGCTTATAACCACTGATAACGTACATGTAATGACCTGTCTAATCGGCTGGATTATCACAACACAAGCAAGGGTTTCCATCATCCAAAATTATAGCTGCTGCTAAATCATACAACAAGTCATTACTTGGCATGAAAATGTAAGAGTGTGCTTACCTGAGATGATGGCATCGCTACAGGTGCCATTGACCAGCACCTTCCCTTCTGGACAGGTACATCTGGCGCCCGTTGGGTTGAGCAGACACATGAAATCACAAGACATCCTCAGGCATGGATTTGATGCTGTGGAGAAATAAAAAAAAAAGAGCCAAGAAGATAATCTGTCAGTCTGGCCTGAGATGAAAAGGAGAGGTTTGTTTGTGAAAAGTGTGTTTGTTCAGTCTCAGAGTAAAGCTATTTATTTCAAGTGTTTTAATTTCTGTTTTGAAGAGTGTTATTTTCTTTTATGAAGCCCAGCGAGGCACAAGGCTAAAGCATATGAATAACTTCACACAGGCCTCTTCTCCAGATTGAATAATCAACGATTGTGGAACGTGTAAAGAATTTCCCGTTGTCTAATTGATTAGCAGCACTTTGAAGTGCTCTTCTCGCTGCCGCCTACAGTGGAACATAATGTAAACATCTCAAGACACAATACTCGGAGTTGATCAAAATTACAAAACACTTCCGCGAAGGTGGGTTGTGTTAAATTCAATACTGATAATCAGCATATGTAAGCGATGAAAGAGGTTTGGCAATCACTGCTTTAAAATTAATCATTGGTTTGGTTTTAAACAGAGCTGCAACATTTATTGAATTAGTCGTCAACTATGAGATTAATTGCCAACTATTTTGATGATTGATTGATCGGTTTGAGTAATTTTTTTAAGGAAAAAAGGAAAAAATTCTTTGATTACAGCTTTTTAAATGTGAATATTCTCTGGTTTCTTTACTCCTCTGTGACAGTAAACTGAATATCTTTGAGTTGTGGACAAAACAAGACATTTGAGGACGTCATCTTGGGCTTTGGGAAACACTGATCGTAATTTTTCACTATTATCTGACTTTTTATAACCAAACAACTAATTGATTAATCAAGAAAAAAATCAACAGATTAATCGACAATGAAAATAATTGTTGGTTGCAGCCCAATAACATGAAACATAGTGCTAAAGAGGCCAACTGTGTCCAAACTGCAGTTGCATTAGACAAAACTGTAAATTGTTTAAAAACCTCATTGATAAAGTGGATTCACATTTGTGATTTAGATATATTCAGAGGAGTGTTTGATGAAATGATATAATTATGTCCACCCACTTTATGTGACTCTGACTGGTCATTAATGGTTACACAGTATACAGCACATACTAAAGATAATCAGCGGTCAGATTCCAAGGATGTGAGGGATGAAAGCCCAGAACAAAATCTAAATGGTTGTTAGGGGTTTTGCTGAAGATATCAGGCCTCCATGTCATCGCTTTTTGCAGGCTGTGCACATCTTCTGCCCACAGACTACACACTACACACTACACGGCTGGTCTAATGAGTCTCTGGGGAAAGGAACAGCTGCCCTTTAAGTGAAAAACTGAACAAGACTGAGCTGTCTGATGTTCTATAACCATTAACACCAGAGATGTAACAAATAACTCAAGTGAGTCTACTACATGAAGAAAGCGAGAGGATATGGTAGTATTGATTGACTGTGTCTCAGGAAACAGATGGGTGTGTTTTTTTTATGTCGCACACCTGAAACAGTAAAGCTCAAAGAGAGCTTCAATCAACCTTAATTATAAAACGGAGCATGTGCTCTTTCTTTGTGTATTATTTTACCAATAGGTATCATTAAATATATAATGAATTCATAATGACTTTTTCACCCTGTAAACTGATTCTTCATCGCTAATCATACATCTATACTCCTTAACCAAGACATTATATAGTGGATTTGCTTGTGAGCTATATTTGGTGTGGGATTAACTGCAGTTATCTTTGGTCTTACTTATCCCTCCTCACATTATGTCCTACCTGAAGTCCTCAACCACATATCTGAATTACAAAAACAAGACTTCAATGATTCATTTTAAGTATTAGTTCTTTTTACCCAATTATAGCACATCCTATATTTTAATTTTGCGTTGTTTATATGTAACTCAGGTCCAGACATCCACAATCACACATTAACTGTGTGTTATTAGTCGTTATAAGCATCTTATTACACGGCTTTGTTGAATACTCTGTCTATAGTTCAACGCGCGAGTTAGTTTTCTAACCGGCTGAACAGCCACACAAAGACTCACGAACCAGACGCCATCCATTCAATGAATCATTCATCAGATGTATCATATTCGACACAGTAACTGTTTGTGATGGCCTTCAACAAACCCTCTCCACATGCACCTTTTACAAGTGCCTTTCATTGGGGTGTTATGAACACAGCAAGGTGAAAGTCAACATAAAAACAATGTACCATGGCTTCCACTGGCTGACACTCTTTAAGTTGCTTGATGTCAGGAAGTCATTCTTTATTATTATTTATTCTTTTGACAGAGATACTTAATAGCCGTCTTCTGCATTCATACGTTATGTGCTTGGTCTAAAGGTTTAATGTTACATGTACTGTATTCCTGTTTCGTTCATTGATCACTGGTGAATACTGAGTGCAAGTCAAGTGTGTAAATAGACTCCATAGGCCGTCTTCATAAGAAGAAACACATTTTCAATTTGTCCTTAGCCATCTTAAGAATTGACAATAAGAACAAAACTCAAACTAAAACTGAAACAAATGTAACAAATTTAATAAAACAAGTATTTCCAAGAAAATAAAATGTGTGTGTTACCTTCTAGACACGACCGAAATCCACTGAAATCGAGGTCCGTCTGATTATTTTTTCCCCCTCACAAATGTTCCGCAGGGTTGTGCAAGCATTCATAAGAACCCACAAATAAATGAATTTCCATTGTGAATTTTTCAGACGAAAATCCGTGCTTGGTGTCCAACGGCTTTTAAAACTATAACTACACCTTGAAAACTAAAAAAAGAAATAAACTTGAACTGAAATGTAGGATCTAAATCTAAATGTACTCAATGAAAACAAGACCCGCGTCACGCTAGATGGGCTCTTTTGTATAAATGACTGTTCCCACCTTTTCATTTTGAAAGAGAAAATGGCCAATGAGTAAACTCCAACACTCAGTTGACCAATCGTGTAACTTCATCACTCAGTCAGTCAGCCAGTCAGTCACTCAGTCAATCAATGACAGACTTTTGCGTTTGTAGGGCTGGCCCTCTGCGGTCCAGCCAAAAATGTAAAAATATAATAATCCTGTTTGGGGCCACCCTGATTTTGCAATCTCTATAACGCCTCTCTGTAATTCCTCAAAAGAAATGATATGCATATTGAATGAATACTTGTTTCTTAATATTTAAAAAGCTTACCATCTTGCTGTTTGTAGCGATGGGAGATCAAAACATTAGTGGGCTTCTCCAACCCTAAATTGAGAAATTCCACCGTCTGTTTGCCAAACTTGTGAATCTTGAAGACCTCGTGTTTCAGTCCGGTTCCGTAGATGTAGTCTTCAAATATATCGATTCTGTATGGTTGGGAAATTCCTGCAAAATCCAGCAGAGAAAGCAGAAAACATCACGTAATCTTTTCAGAACACTTGCCGCCTTGGGATAATGAAAGTTTGTGTCCTGGGGCGGATGGAAGAAAATAAGCAGTGTGGGCAGATTGTTCTCAACACACATTGTTTTGAAGGTGAGACACATAAGCAGTGCTATTGTTGCAATTACTTGATAAAAAGTTGAGGAAAGAGAGCAGCATGACTAATGTGTGTTTAAAAGAAGAAGTTGTGCATCGTTTTCCTGTTGTTTTTCTTTACCGTGTCTGTCACTGATTGTCACCAGGGGGTCCGAGCCATCCAATCTCATGCTACCTATCTGCGAGAGCTCAGGATCTGCCCAGTACAACCGCTGGTTGAAATAATCAATAGCCAGCCCTGTGGGAGGATGAAGGAAAGATATGTATTTACTTGACAAATTACACAGGGATCATCATGCAATCCCTCAATGCAGGAGACCTCCAGGTCAGAATAGTTATGTGTATGTAGCAGATGAACAGGGTGTGGAGACAGGGTTGATCTTGTTTCATATCTCCCTCCAGTTGTTTGCATTCAACATCCGTTTCCCTTGTGTCAAAATAACAGAGTAGATCCACCACATTACAATTTCAAATCAGTGACTCACTTTCACTTTTTTCCCAAAAGTCTGACTGGATAATTGAGCACCTGGCTGGGGTGTTTAAATAGGTTTGCGTTTTTCCACAGATGATGAATTCCTCTTTCTGTGACCGAGACAGAGCATGGGTCCCTTGAATTAAAGGAGGCCAAAGCAGCTCTTCAAAACTAGATCAGCACTAAGTGCCTCCCTATAGACACACCAACAAATCCAAGTGGCTGTAGAATAGTCCATACTTTTACATTTTAAAGCATTGACTTTAAAGCTGTGACTGCACTGGCTGCACAATATATAATATACATCTGAAACACATATTCACCAAGGTTACGCATTAGTATATGGGTCATGATATACTCCGTATACTGGGGAACCCGATGACATTTGCTCCTATGGGTATCTATCCGGTGCTAAGCATCTAATGTCATTAATAAGATATACAATTACAAAGCAGGTTACATCTTTCTGTGGCATTCCTTTAGTTGAAAGTGTGAACTTGCTCTTGTGGATGTAGTATTAGCTAATTAGGTTGTCAGCCAATTCATTATCTTACAGTGCATTATATATCCACTGGCTTTTTATGAATAACACAGACGTGCGCGCGGTACATCAAATGTGTCCCAGACGTTGCCATGGTTTCATTACTTCCTCTTCGGTGCTTGTGATGGAATAACGTCTTGGCTGTAAACAACAATGTCTGTTCTATTATATAAGTGAATTGTTCTTATGTGCACAGATGGAGAATTTCAATATATGTGGGCAACAATATTGTAAAATTTAGAGGAGTTTTTCAAAAACTGTTCAACAAAGTTTAAAGAGGACCTATTGTGACTTATTTTCAGGTGCATACTTGTATTTTGGGTTTATACCAGAACATGTTTACATGCTTTAATGTTCAAAAAATGCTTTCTTTTTCTCATACCGGCTGTTTTCACCCTCTGTCTGAAACGCTCTAACCCTGATGAAGACTTGACGCATTAGTGGGTGTTATCCATGTCTTAATAAAGGGTTTTTAATTCACAATAAGAGTGCCTCAGATGTTTTCCTGACGGACATCCTATACCAAGGACTTCCTATCAAAGTAAGCTGGACAGTCACTGTTTTTTTATTGTTATTTGACTACTTTGAGCACACAGTGAAATTGACTCTCTGCATTTAACCCATCCTAGTATACGAGCAGTGGGGAGCTACTAAATGTATTCGGTGCCTTGCTCAAGGGCACCCCGGTAGTGCCCAGGAGGTGAACTGAACAGTCCGCAGTCCGTACTTGTCGGGGGACTTTAACCGGTGGCCCTTCGGTTCCCAAGCCAAGTCCCTACACGGACTGAGCTGTGCAGCACTCCCCATTTTTCTTCATTCTGTCTTATTTACGTCAATTTACAGAGTGTGGAAATTAGGACAGGTGATCAATCATACATATGAACACATGGGACTTGAATGAGTGCTGCATGTGCAGCTGCCCAATAATGAAAGTACTCTGAGGAGTTTTGATGACCAGCAGCATCATGTAGCAATGTTTTTGTGGGCATGTCCTCGTTTTGTTTGTTTCTCATGAACTTACACAAGGACGCGTATGCATGCACACAAGCCTTTGATAACGCCATACACGTCCCTGCCAACGATTTCACACTATTCCACTGATTGACGGCTGCTGGCAGTAACACACCAAGAAACATTGCAATGCGCCAGCAAAGGCAGAGAAGAAGAAGACCACTGCCAGTGGAGGTAAACATGAATTTTAACGATTTCAAAATATTCCAAAAATCTGCTTCGCAAAATATTTTATGTAAAAAGGAGACGCATTCAACATGAGGATTGAGCCTCAAAGATGCACACAACGAGCGATGAGGAACACTGAATGTTAATGCTACTTTGTTTGTTTCCATGAAAACTCCACAGGGTACCTTAAAGATAGCAAAGTAACAAGAGGAGAGAAATATATAGCAATGTAAATAATTTATGAACTTCAAAAAGAAATACCTACCGGTGGGTCTCCTGAGGTTTTTCTCCAGGAGCACTCTGCGTAAGGAGCCGTCCATGGCTGATTCCTCTATATGAGAGTGATCACCTATTACGCTCCAGTACATCATCCTGCAACAGACAAAGAGAAATGCTGAAACCTCCATCATCTTCTTGTAAAATATCATTATGCATAGAAATATACCTTTGTACCTATATGGCCAAATAAATGAATGCATATAACATTGGTATAGCCTGATAATGTCCAATTGTGTCACAGCTATTGCAACACATTTGGTGTTTCTCAGTACAGATTCTTATAAATCCTTCTGTCCTTGGTGATGATGTAATACTATCTAACAGACTAATGTGAGTGCAAAGTCATGTTCTTACATCTCTACTTGTCAATGTGATGGTGATGCGGCTGATGAGAGCATTGGGAAAGATTCATTGTGAGAGTGATGTATCACAATCGCCTGTGGGTGTTGTTGTTGGAGGGCACCTTTGATGGAGCTGGTGTGAGTAACATTAAGCCATGTAATGGGTTACTGATAAAGCTACTACCACTGCGGCTGAGTAATTAATAATATGCTTACAAGTTCAATGGACATTAAGCAAAGGGGAACTGATTACACTGGTAAGAAAAGGTATAGAAAATTCATTCACTGACGAAAAGTCAGGGTTTCTGCGCATTTTTACCAATGAATTTTAAAAAAACCTTTCCATAATATCTTACCCCATTTCCATGACTGTATTTAGCTTAAAATAGGTAGGCATATATAGCGATCATAGGGTGCAATAATGAGGCTCTCACTCATGGTCTTCCCTTTAGCATGGCTGCCCAGAGCTGCTTCCCCCATGTTGCCAACGTCAAACCTTTTTGGTGCGGAGCCTACATCCAGCACGGTTACAATCTGCCTCTCTCTTGAGCCATGTATTATATTTGTTGTTTGAAAGCCATACATTATTAAACACACACTTCCAGGGCATTTGCAGAAAAGCAAACTCTTAACGCTTGCTAACTTTCATCTGAAGGCAGTTTAGAAATCCCCACCGCCAACTAGCTGCATACACCAATGTCTATCATGTAGTACTAGTGACGTTTCAACGGTCATGCAGCACAGCAATAGATTTTTTATCTTATTTTTTACAGCTTTCATCGTCTTTTTTGTTTATTAGAGAAGCTGAAGAATGACAAGAAAGAGGGGGAGAGAGAGGGGATGACATGCAGCTAAGGGCCGAGGGTCGGAATTGAACCCGGGCTGCTGCCAAAGCTTCAGCTTACATGGTTTTGCATGCACTACCGGGTGAGCTAGAGGTTGGCCCACAGCAATAGATTTTAATTTAGTAATACAAGGAAAATATTCCGCATAACGTTAGACATGTTTTGGGATTGTATCAACATATTTTAAACAATTGCCTAAACAATCTATCTACAAACCTATAATACTACAAAACTTTTCCAAAACAGTTTGTTCATTCTAAACCCGTTGCCACCTTGAAAAACAGTTTATCTAATTTCATAACTTTTCCAGGAATTTGATGATCGTGGGAACCTTGAGAAGTGCACAGCGTTTTTGTCAATCATTGATTTAGCATCTCATAGCTATCTTGATGGCCAAGGCTGCACGTACTGTAGCTGATACAATCCTCATCTCTGCAGGGCACAAGCCTTGATAGATGTCAGTAGGAAAAGAGAAGAGCTATGTGCACAACTTACCCTCTGGCTGGGTTGACAGCGATGGCGTATGGCTCTCCCGCTATGTCAGTGATCAAGCGGGTGCAATTTGGTCCCTTAAGTTGCCCCACATTTATGGAATATCGTAATTTAGTCCAATGAGCCGTGTAATAGCTGAACCAATGCATCCGAGAGTGATCCGTCCAATAGATGTTGCCTGTGATCCAGTCAGCAGAAATATCTCTGGGTCGACGGAAGTCTGAGCACTGCAACCAATAACAGACAAGTCAGGTGTCTCATAAAAGTCATAGCAAGGAGACATTTGATATTGTGCAGTCTGCAGTATGAAACAACTTAAAGGGACTGTAAGTTGTTACACGTATAAACGCTTTTAAATAGTTTTTTAATTGCCAATGTGTGAACAGGTTGTAACCTCATCTAAAAAATTTGACCTTCCGCGACTTTCTGGGTTTCGTCTATCAGCCTGTAGACTACTTTTTAATGTGAAGAATGCTGGCCGGTGTGTCTGGAAAAATCCAACGGATGTGAGCCATCAGTGTGCAACCATAGCCAGCGTTTGGTTCGAAATATAGTCATAAACAACCAGCCCCTACTACAACCCAGACTCCAACACAAACTTCACATCTAGTGAAGCCCGTCTTTCATAACAGGAATGTGCCAGACGTCGGGGGGAAAACTAGGATCAACATCGGTCGGTCTTTAGATTCATGGAGGGACCTTTGTTTGGCTTTGGGTATCAAAACGAACCCGCAGCTGGAAAAATTCCTATTGGACAGGTAAGCTAACATTTCTGCCAAGCATGTGAAATATATAGTGACATTGTGGTTTTAGCTGTCAATCACGTTCAGTCTCGTGTGTGTCGCCTCACTGTTTTGACCGATGCAGAAATGCGGGCAACAGGACGTTGATTGTCGTTGACGTAACGGCCATAGGTGTCACTGTTAACAAGCAATTTCTGATTCTTACATAGAGCCCCTTTAAGTCATCTAAGTTAGTCATTTTAATCACCTTACTTTGAATTGACAGACAACATGACCAATTGATCAGTTATAGCATTGTTTTGCTTGATGTTAATAATATCTGTGGTAAGAAGACATGCTTTTTTATTCTATCCATATTTTCTCAAACACTGAGTTGAGAAAATATGCACCAGAAATTAAAATATTGCTATGATGTTTGAAAAAAAAAGAGTCAGATATGTCACGTCAGATATACTTACAATATTTCTGACATTTGTTTTAGTTTGACTTCTTTCTAGATTGTCTTTGTAAAAAATCCCCCCGGGGTTAAACTGGGTAGCCCAGATAAACTTTTGGTGGTGAAACAGAGCATCCATCCCGATAATGCGGGCATTGTCCTCGATGTGAGTGAGCAGTTTGTGTCCGTGGCTCTGGTTAAATGGATACACAAAACTTCGGATTTCAGTATCATTAGCAATGTAGAGCACTCGGTCCTCTGGTCCTGCCCGGTGAGTTATTAATATGTAGAGAAAGAAAACAAAAGGAAATTGGATGAATTCCATTTCTGGGTATCAGACAACAGTTTAAGCACAAATACAGTTTAACATTGTACAATGAGGTTATATATCACAGAGTACACCAAAGGATGTTTGATATTAAACTTTAGGATCATACCTTTTGCTATGCAGTTGCCATTGATCTCCTTATAATTGCGGTCACATGTGCACTTGAAGGATCCTTTAGTGTTTGTGCAATAATGTGGACATGTGTCAAACTGTAGGCATTCATTTATCTCTGGAAAAAGAAGAAAGACTGATTCAATAAGGAACAGGTTGCGTTAAACGTTGACAGATGATGGGTAATGAATGACATATACATTCCAGTATGAACCCTTTTTCAGGTTTCTCCATTATGAGTGGCGCCCTCGACACTTTAGTAAAGAGGAAATTATATGCGGTAAATAACACTCGCTCTTCGCATTCAGGTAATAACTACCAGTTAAAAAGCCATCAGACTGGGAAAAAAGAGCCGGGTCAAAGGGTTGAATAAATAATCAAAGCTATCATCTCTTAAGACTAGAATGACTGAAAGCAATATCATTCATCTGGAATTTAAAGGGTCAGTGAAGGTAGACGTAAGTGGGAGAGGAGTTCAAAATTGTACATATATTTTATTGTATTACAGCATTCCTAGTATTTTTCTGTTACCAGATCATCATATCATGTAGTTTCTCCAAATAACGTGATAGACTGCCAGTTTATTGTGGTGAAATTAGAGGCCTTAATCTGCAGAAGTCTAGTTTTCTCTCAGTGCTCTTGAATTACAATATGCTGAAAGGTTATTATGGAATTTCTGCCCAATGATGCCAAAAACAAGTTCTGCCTACTGAAGTTTTAACCTGGCTGATCTAAGGAAAATAAATTGTTAACCCAATAGTCCAGTACAAAAGGTTATAGTGACTGAACTAGTAATAGCTGCACAGTTTACTGCAACAATGGGGAAAAAGAAAGAAAGTGATCATACATTACCTTCACATTGGCCTGTCTGTTGGTTCCTCTTGAAGCCAGGTTTGCACTGGCATACTGCATTAACATTTGTCTGGTTGCAAATCGCATCCTCTCCACATGGATTTGTTTTTTTCCCACACACATCTCCGCTGGAAACTACAAATAAAGACAGGACTTTGATTGCACATCAGTCCTCTGTGTCTTAGACACCTGCTGTGTGTTTCTTTTGATGTGCAAAAGCCGAGAGGGCAGCATCTTCTTTCATATAGCACACAGTACAAACACGGGCATGCATACATACGGTTTATTACCATAAATAACACAACGTTACATTTCAAATGAAAAGACTGCTGAGCTTCTTGATAACATCACTGTGACATTCGGACTCTTTTCATCTCTTTTGAACGTGTCTTTCATCTGTTTGCTCTAGTCAACTGGCTGCCGCTGTACTCACGGGCCTTGCAGTCCTGCTCGTCCGAGCCGCCATCTCCACAGTCGCTGAAGAGGTCGCACTGCAGCTGGATGGGGACGCAGCGTTGGTTACTGCAGGTGAACTCTGTCTTCCCACAAGGCCGAGGTCTTCCGGCCACCACCTCTACTTCAGTACACACAGTGACAGCAGATTAGACAACACAATATAACCCTATGTTTAGACTGCAAGCGGCATGTCAGACACGACACTGAAGCGACTATCTATACCGGCTTCGTCTTGTCCGCGAATTTCAAAGTGTCAAGCAGCATATGATTCATATGCAACTGGGTAGAGCTTTCTCTGAGCCCAAGCGAGACCTACACTCATTATTTTGACCGATAGATGAAGATCTCACACTAAACATTGAATGTTCTCCTGCAGCGGATAAAGTTTGAGTTTGAAAAAAAACTTGAAAGAAAACTTTATTTGTATGAATCTTTTCAAAATGGAATAAATAAACAAACAACAATAAATGAGAAAATATGCCATTGGAAAAAATTCAATCAAAGAACAGGGTAAGATAATGAGAAATAAAAGATAATATTATAAAAGTTTAATAATCACAATGACAAAATAATGAAAAAAAACTAAAATATGTAGTAAATTGTAGTAATGAGGTAATGTAGTAGTGTTTATTGACCATCAACCTTGTGTTATGCTTGTATTATAGGAAAAAAAATAGGCTTGAAGTCTAAATAAACGCTTTAGGATGCGGTTACACCCATAAGATGCAGCTGAGACGCGAGTCTGCACGGAGCCGGTGGAGACAGCTGCATAGATTAACGTGAGAGCGTGTGTGTTGCATCACATGCACAAGTGAAAAATGCAGCTGATAGGCTTGCGGTCTAGACGCTCACGCGGTACCAAATAGTGAAGTGTAAATATGCTTTCAGTTTGAAAAGATATGTTAGTATAAGAAGAAAGTTCTGAAATGTACACCGATGGGGACAATTATTTACCCGTCTTATTACTTTCACTTTCACTTCACTGTAAATGAAAATCAATGCGATGTTCTAAGGTCCCAGATTACCTCGGTTACTTGCTGCAAAACAAATTATTTTGTAAACAATACCTTTTCTTTCTGAACGTTTCAACTTTAATAATCGATCTATAAGCGCCAGTCAATTTTTTTGTTTTCAAAATAAAGGATTTACAATATCACACACATATTTATCCTAAAAAAATGTTGAGTTACTTCATATTTCCTAGCAAACTATTTCAGAAAAGAATGAGAGCTTGACATCCACCACGGACACAAAGGAGAGAAGGAAGGGAAAATGAAGCGATAGAGGGGTGGATGGAACGAAGGAACGGAGGGATTAAGGTGAGATTGAAGGGATGGATGGAAGGACGAAGCACACAATGGTGAGAGGTAATGGAGTGAGGTAAGAGATGGATGGACGTATCAATGGAATCAGAGAGGAAGATGAATTGAGGACAGAGGGAATGAAAGAGTGAAAGATGAGAGAAGTGATTTGTCCCTTCCTTTCCTGTCTGCCCGGTGTGATCGTTCACACCGGGCTCGTGTTGGTGTCAGGAGACTGCAAAAGGGCCGGCAGCTGCTGTGCCTTCGGGCATATCAGAGAAAATACAAAGCTGTTTTCAACACAAAAAACTAAACAATCTTAAGTACACCAAATGGTTCACAATGGAGCCTGTAAATCTCTCATTTATACGCAGCGGCCGTTACACCCCCTGCCTTCCATTTGTAAGCAAATCATCACCCTGCAGCATATGCAGCCAAATATTGGTATAAAAAGAAATGTTTAATCCAAAATCTGAATGCAAGACATTCTTTGCTATAATTTCAAACTGTGCAGGATTGTATAATTGCATGACATAAATATATGCGTACATTCAGTACTTGGCTCAAGTCAGTTCAAGGTCAAGAATCTCCATTAGAAATCAGGCCTAACCTTTGACCACATTTAACATATCATTAGAAAACCTGCTGGGCATGCTGACATTTATCAACCTGGTCAGTGTTATTAAATACCAAAGGATGCCACGTGGGCATGAGAGGCCAGAAATGTGATGTTAATGGTCCAGCTTTTGTTGGATGTAGCACTCATTTGCTGCTGCTTAGAACAATGGCTCCCAACCTGGATGTCAAGGCCCCCGTAAGAGTGTCATAACATAAATCTGAGTGATTAATAGAGGTGGGGGAGAAAATACCGATATTTAGCGTGGCAATATTGTATCGATACACAAACGTCAAGTATCGATCTTTTAGTATATAAACAATTAACCTCTTAACAATCCGACAGCCCACTGGAGAAGTTACGCAGAATTTTGGTGAGAAAAAACTGGCATGGCCATTTTCAAAGGTTGTGTATAGAAGGTAACCCGCAAATTGCAAAATCTGATCTGAGATCTGCAAAAAATTGCAAAAACTCTCGCGAGACTTGCTACCCGATGACCTATCCTAACGTTAATTATTCAAGATCAGTGCCTAACCTTAACCATCTTGCGAGAGTTTCCCCAACTTGCGGGTTCCCTTCTAGGCACTACCATTTTCAAAGGGGACCCTTGACCTCTCACCTCAAGATGAAGATGACATGAACAGTGTGAAAATTGTATCTTATTAGACAAAACAGATGTTGACAAACTGCATAATTTGCAGTTGAAAAAAGGTAATAAATCGCAATATATATCTTATCGCAATACTTAGCATATCACAAAATATTTAAAATTGCAATAAGAGAAGAAGTAAAGTATGTGAGTTAAACAAGCTGAAAGTCTCTCTTTCATTCTGAAATTCAAGGCAACATATGATGAGGGGTCGTAAGTAAACACTGCTTCTTTTCAGGGGTCACGTGCTAAAAAAGCTGGGAGCCACTGGTTTAGAGGACAGTTTGGAGTTCAATATTAAGTTTTGTATGTAATTTCCAATCTCCATTAAAAACCAACAGTGGTCATGGGGTTGCCAAGTTGTGTCCCAGCCCCAATTAATGTTTCAAGCTTTTCTATCTGCACCTCTGTGGGTCAAGGACAAGTTATAGTGCATCAGGGGAGCACGGTTATCAAATAATAGAAGTAGACTTCTGCACTCTATTTAATAAACTGACCATAACTTTAATTGGATTTCCACCTAAAAATTTGCCATGTGCAGATTTTATATCAGATCTCAATTGGTGCATTTTGTGCTCACCACACTCTTCTTCATCCGAGTTGTCGCCACAGTCATCCACTTTGTTGCAGACTTGGTCCGTGCGCAGACACACGTGATCATTTCTGCAACGGAACGGTCTCGTAGGAGGGCAGGGGAGTTTTGCTGGAGATGAAAAGACACGAAAAGTTAATGGATATGTCTTTCAAATAAAAAAAAACAAAAAAAAACTGCGTGCAGTCTTGTATGAAAAAACAATGAAATGTTCCCTCTTGGAAAATAGAAACGTAGTGGTTTATAAAATATGCATCAGCTGTCTTCAAAAGTAAAAGCCTTGTGAGTGACACTTTGAACCCACCACACATGTCTATGTCTTCGTCAGAGTTATCGCCGCAATCGTCCTTGCCGTCACACACCCACGTGTGGAGTTTGCATAACGTGTTGTTGCAAATAAATTCATCAGCCCGGCAGAAGAAAGCACCTGTAATTACACAAATAAGTCCTCAAGACTTTTAACATTGGGTAGAAAAGCACATTCAAGGTTGGAGAAGAAATGACTCAAAAACTGTCTATGACAAGATTACAATGACAGATCATTTAACATAATGATCCAGACAGCCCTGCTTCACAAAATCTGAATCTATTCATCTCATCTCAAATCTTTTAATCTCATTGTATTTAAAATCCGTACTTCTGCCACATACTTACCTGTCGTGTATTATTCTCTGTTGCTCTTTATATTCAATGCTTTGAAATGGTTCACATGACTTCTCTGTTCAATGATAATACTCAACACAGTCTCACGGCAGTTCGTGAAATAGTCACGTAATGTAATCTATTTGATTCTTGTACATAGACAGATTCAGATTCAGATTCAGACAACTTTATCTATCCTAAGAAGGGTAATTCATTTTGCAGCTTTACCCAGTCAATACACACAGCTTTAAAATTTTCAGGCATGGTATTATGCCAGATCGACCTACATGGGTCAATACACTGGACAGCGAGCAGCAATAAATAAAATAAACCATTTTGCTATAGTTCATATAGACTAAGCCAGACACAATTTTCTTTTTTTCGTGACGCTCAGCACGGCTTTCAACAGTGGATTTTTTGCGTGTTTTCCTACGAATGCCCAGCAACACGTGACGTTAATTTCTGCTCCAGTCTTTTCAAAATAAAACTACTTAGTTAACCCTTGTGTTGTCTTAGGGGTCAAAAATTACCCGCCACTATGTTTAACAGCATAGGAAACCCCCTTAATGATCTTTTTTCAACTTGAAATTCAATGACTTTTCCTAGAATGACCCCAACATGAGAAAAAATTAAACATTGCCTTTGTTCATATTTCCATAAAAGCTGTACACCAACAGGGTACAAATCTTGTCTTAGGGGTCATTTTTGACCCGGCAGTTATAAAATCATTTTCATACTACAGAAACCATAAAAAACACACACACATACACACACACACACACAAGAAATTGAGATTACGTGTGCTACTGATTGAACTCAGGGAAAATGAAAACTTTCTCGAGAGTTGTGCAGCATCTCCCCTCCACGACCCCACACCTGACTGAAGCTCACAGACAAAATACAAACAAGATCAGAGAGAATAAACATTTCTTGAAAGCATTGTTTACTAATGGGGAATGCAGTCAGAGGCTATAAAGGTGCTGCAGATGACAGTACTCCCATTACTATAGCCATGAGTGTAGTTTCACTGCCCAGCAGGTTAGGGTTAGGGTTTCGAGTGGATTCCACTGATTAAACACAGTCTTTCTGCACTGTGAAGAGGAAAAACCTAGATATTCATAAAGTTTGTGATGAATGACAGGTTGTTTCTTCATGCAAAATAGATGTGGGGTTTAAAATGCAATCCAGCTGTTTTATTTTAGGGGTTTAGTGAAGGCGGGTCATTTTTGACCCTTAGGACAAGTGGTATATACAGAAAGTTAAGACAACGCAAGGGTTAAGTTTAGGAAAAGATTGACTTGGTTAGGATTAGGCAACAGAACTACTTAGTTATGTTCAGGAAAAGATTGTGGTTTGGGTTAAAATAACTCCGCTAGTGGTGTAACTTACTTGTATGGAAGTTATTTAACAAATAAATCAAGTTAACTTCTGGTTTCACACGGGATACCAACACTGTTCTCCTGGGCGATCCACCCTGACCTTCTTCCGAAGTGGCGTTCGCCGCTCTTTATATCCATCCCGGTTCACAATTATGTGGATTACATAAGAATTGATTTTGTGCTGACTATCAAGAAAAAAATTGGGAAATTTGTGTCTATGTACACGCATCAATACATTCAATTTTGTGACTATTTCACAAACTGCTGTGCGACTTACCTTCGGGGATAAAAATCCCCAAACTCACTCTTCACAAACACAAACACATTAAGACACTTGTGTGAGATCACACTCACCCTGGCTGCAGTTTTCCTCGTCGCTGTGGTCCATGCAGTCCAACACGTCATCGCAGCGCCAGCGCCGAGGGATGCAGTGGGCACGGTTCAGGCAGAGAAACTCATCTTCTCTGCACTCCTTCACACAGCCGACCTGTCAGCAAAGAGACACACCGCGAACCATCACGACTGTCCATTCTAGTGATGTTGTCAGCTGCAATCATAGGAAAAGCAAAACAAATAATATTTTGTGCTTTTTTTTTTGAATCATGTGAAGCTGCACTGACCTCATCTGAGCCATCCAGACAGTTGTCATGTCCATCACACCGCAGGCTGGCTGACACACACCCTCCGCTGGCACACACGTACTCGTTCAGCGAACATGACGGGGCTACTGGAGAAGGGAGAAACATATCAGTCAACAAGCCGCCTTTTTCTCAACCAGAAATCACTCAGGTGAGAGCCTTTCACTTTCTTGTTCTATGAACAAGTGGAAGCTGATGCTGACTGAAAATGTGGTTTCTTGGGGAGAAATTGTTGGAACTTGTCACTAAATACAGTTTATCCTGCAGGTCACAGAGCTCATACTACTTTCTGCTGAACAAAGTGCTCCACAGTACTTGGCCAGTAATGAACAGCGGAACTCGACGGAGCAAATCAGCAGAACTGAGTCCATTTCTACTCATAAAATCATCTCATATTGTATTGCAGACCTTTTTTTTTTTTTTAACATCTGCAATTAGCATGGAAGTACAGTATGGAGATAAAATTGAGAACGTTTCTGAAAATTGCTGGCACATTAAAAAACTCTTACTTTTTAATGCATATTACACAGCATCTTAAGGACAGGATGTACTGTATACTGACCATGAGTTAATGTGGTATGATAATAAGGCCAATGTTAAAAACCTAATGGATTTATGCCAATGATATAAGGGCTATTTTCCTTTAAATTACTATTCTAACATTGAAAAGGAAACATTTGCCACGATTGACATTTACAAAACCTTTTCTTTCACCAATAGCAGAATAATTACTGAATTATACGAACTCCACTTGTACAGAAAAGAAAGCACAAGGTTAAGAAACAGGCCATGTTCTGTGTGCCGCTGTATGTGTCATTAATATTTCTTACAACTCCTTTACAAACTAGAGGACATGTGTTTTGAACCTGTTTCCTGGCAGTTTTTCTCGTCTTCCCCCATCTTGCAGTCTTCTTGGCCGTCGCACAGCCACTTGAGCGAGATGCAGAGGTTGTTGTGACACCGAAATTGGTCTTCTGCACAGCGTTCCTCGCAGCCTTTCTGTAAATGGATAATATAGTAAAGAAATAACTATATGGTAGAAAATCAGATTATTATACAGTGCATGTAGACTGTCAATCTGTGAAATATCACTGAAAGTACCACTGATGATGTAACCGTGGTTAAGCGCTATCCTCAAGGCAGCAGGATTCACTGTTCACTGACTTACTGTAGGACTCCAGGGCTTGAAACAGGTTGAACAGGTGAAGAGGCCCCTGTGCTTTCACTGATGTCTTCTAAAGTTGAATCGCTTTAGGACCTTGGCCAGTAGCCTCTCAGAGAATGTATTATTTATTATGCACTTTCCTCTCCACTCACAAAATATCAAGGAGTTTAAGTTCATGACATATTGGGTTTAGTTTGACTACCATCAAATGCTGTGACATTATTCTCCCTAATACACACACTTCTGTATAGATAAAGGCAGTTTCTGTAATAATCATAATGTTTTCGACTATAAATACAGACTTTTGGTGACTTTGAACAAAACAACAAGCAATAAAAAAACTGTAAAAACAAACAGAACATGTTCAGAATATATAAACTTGTGAGTATCTTTGAAAGTTGAAGGAATACTGTAAGTTGCATCGGTTTCTGATAGTAGAGTAAAGGTTTAAACCTTTAAGGGTGCTTTCACAAGCCATAGTCCGTTTGGCTAGTCCGAATCAGAGTGAAATTGATACTTTTGGTTTGTTTTCTATCTATCTGGTTTGGTTTCACAGTGCACAAACTTAAAGAGGACCAAATAAAAACATTTATTGGCTGAGGGGCGTGTACGAAGGAGTGAATTTATTGTTTTCGTCTCGAGAGCTGCCACTTCTATGCAGGGAATCACAGACTTTGAAATATTGCTGTCGGCGTTTTTTCAATTTGACTCGAAACTGATCTACCGTGCGCATGAATCCCTTCTCCTCTAGTTTATCTTGAATTACTTTACAAACGTCACTATTTTTGTGGACTTTATTTAGGATATTCTGTATTTTCTCTTCAGCCCAGACGTCAAGCAAACATCACACTTCTGCAGAAGTCCCAGGTCAGTCCTCTCCCACTCATGTTAACCTGTTGTTTACCTGTGTCCATCTCTTGGATACCACCTCTGGCAAGTGGTCTCGGATCAGTCATTTTGTTCCGCACCAGAGTACGATTACTGCGTTCACAACTGCCCAAACAAACTGCACCAGAGTTCGATTAAAACGGACTAAATGTTGGTTTGTGAAAGCGCCCTAAGGATACTGCAGTGGAGTAAAGGTATTAAAATATTCCTGCTATACTACAGAACAAAAAAAGATCAGGTAAATATTGGCAGTCCAAACCATAACAGGGTAGACAATCTACTCCTTTATGGTCACTATGAATAGCTAAAATTAATAAGCACTGTGTATTATGATTGAAAGGCAAATTTCTTTCCCATTTGCCTGCACTGACCCAGAAAGTTGGCTGAGGGGGCGACCCATAATAAAGGGTTAATTAGGGCTGCACTGCTTTGCAGGGATTATATACATAGAAAAATTCTGTGCAAATGTTGAACAGAGCAATAAATTAACAAGAATAATGAATGGCAATAATAAGCCTTTGTCCTTGAATTATGCATTGCGCTGCATCATTAGTACACCACTGATTGAGCATTCTTTGTATGAATCCTGCAAAAATCTCTTTACACCGTGTAACGCCTGATAAAGGCACATTTAAATTAATTTCTTCACATATTACAAGAGCGTAAAATTACAATGGCAATTTGAAGCTCCATAAATTAAGATATTCAAGCGTATTTATGAGCAAAACAAGCAGTCTTTGTTTCGCTGAGAGGCATGGGGGGGGGGATTAGGATTTCCAGAAGCAAATAAACACAAGGTATTTCATGCGCTAATGTACTTGAAGGTACAATAACTCATCACAGCGATATTTTCTATGCAGCATTGTTGGAACGTAGCGACCATGACGAGTAGATTTGGATCAACACAATGAATTATGACTAGAATGGGATTATTCTCTTTGCAAGTGGCAACATACTCGTCCAATTTTATCTCATTCTGCAATTGGGGTATTTAATCTGTGCTCGGGCTGCAAGCTCAGATACTAACACACATTACCAAGAGATCAAGTTAGAGTTGGGTGATCCTTTTCTATTTTCATATCGTATAATCGTGGCTACTCAAGATCACTGATAGGCCACAATATCACAGCATCATTAAATGTTTAACATTATTATCTTATCTTTGATATCACAATCAAAGCATATCCATAACTACTTTTATGGAGCGCAGAGCAAAGTTTTGGTGAGCAGGCATATGGAGAGCAGAACTGTGGGGTGTCAGATCTGTGGAAAAGAGACTGGAAACTGGTTTGTAATTAAGGATTTAAAATTCCCTCGTCATTTGTGCTGTTTAACATCTAAACATCTCTAAATGTGCAATAGGGTGCAGATTCTAGAGATTATTTTATAACATCTTAGTTCTGATAGTAAATTAGTTCAGATCGCCTTGATATCGGTGTAGGAAAAAACAATCGGCGATCATTCCTCAAATCCTAGATACAGGGTCTGAAATTAGCAGGTGAAATCATCAAGCCATCCGCCACTTTGGTAGGCAGGGAAAACGTTAGTGATGGGATTAAAGAATCGGTTCCTAGTTGCTTTGATTTCTTGACATCTCATGTCTCTGTGACTATCAATTCTTCTGTACTGATGCTTTCCAACAGTTATGCATGTACAATGACGCAACGGCATACGCATGCTGTATCATGTTTAAGTTTGTTTGAGACTGGAGCCAAGGAGGAGAGAAAAAGAAAGCGCTCACAAGCATGGCGCTACACTAGCTCTGAGTATATAATACATAATTAAAACTACTACGGTACTACTAATTTTAATTAAAGCAAACATTTAAATAAAAATATAATAATTTATTTCCTAATCATTTGAATTGTGTTTTTATGCAAATAACCACGATAGATGATGATAGCAAAGTACAGTACAGTACTCTGTATAGTATCCCTCACCACTCCAGAAGCCATGGTGTAATTCAAACACTGTAATTTACCATGCATATAATGTTTTTTTATGTAAAATATATCAAACATTGACTGATATCAGATCTAAACTGTTATTCCTTCATTTTAGTGCATGGAATTCAAACGTGGCAAACAAATAAAATACTTGCCTAGATACACAATCCGATCACCAAAAGGCACAAACCTAGATTAATTACAGACTAAATCACAGTATCCATAAATAAACACTGTCATTTAGTCTGTGTACACTGTAATTTGTGTCTTTATAATATTACCTTTTGTGTAAACTGACCTGTAATTTTCATATTAACCAGTATTGCCACCCTCATAATATAAAAGATTGATCCTCAGTTGCTTGGAATGATTCCTATTCACATCGACAAAAGGTTCATTTGCCGGATTTAGAAGAGTTCTTCTTTTGCAGCTGTTTTGAAGTGTGCAGTATTTTATTCTTAATATAGTGTCTTGCTAATACCCGAGCCTCATTAGCGGCACTCGTGTGGGTTTACCTTCCTCTTTGATTTATAACTAAGTGGTACACATAATATCTCAAACACTGGCCTCATCTGAATTATCCAGGCAGTCGTAGTCTCCATCGCAGCGGAATCGGGAGGAGATGCAGTCTCCGTTAGCGCAGGCGAAGTCCTTGTGGTTGCAGGTGACTGGCTCTACGATGAGAAAAACAGACACAAAATCATGCCAGCGTTCTACAAAACAAACATACATCCCCCGGTGCAGTAATCGGCCAAATGTTCCGCGCTGGCAAAACCATCGTTTTAGCTAATTAGAGTCATTTTGTATCAGAAGTGGAGAAACTGGCTGATCAAGATGTAAATACATTCATTACTGCTCTCACAATAGAGGGGCAACATCCTTTCTGAAGCCAAAAAGCTCGTATCTGCCATTTAGTGCAAGTGTGTCCCCAAGGATGATATTAGGGCGCAGCTAAACAGCTGCATCAGATCCAATGTCTGGGCCCTCCCCTTGTTATCATGGACTGTTAGCTAACGCAGGGTGTGTGTTATGAGTTGTGCTGCAACAGAGACTCCCAGCAGGCATTGCAGCAAAATCTGATTTGCAGCCTCTCCACTGTCTGCTGGTCCACCTGCTTAATTCTTTGCCATCCAACACTTGACTGGCTTTTATTTGCATTTTAAGTGACATTAATAGGTATGGGGAATAAGCATCTTGTATAAATCACGTAAATGATGCATACTCAGCAAAAACACACAGAAGGCATGCACATACTCGTATGACGTACAGGCAAACAATTCACCTCTCACACACCAACCCTGTCTCCCACAAAATTCTCATATAACTTAACTGCACAACCAAAATACGTTTTGAGGGAAATGTTTTTTTTCACGGATTATGGTCACAGTTTGAAACAGTTTTAAACAATGTGATGAACTTTGTAAATGAAACAAAACTAATACACAACAAAACTTCTTAGTTAGGTTTAGTTAAAAAACATCATGGTTTGGCTTAAAAAGACTATGACATCAACCTCCCCTCCCACCCACCAGTTGTGGACGTTCTCATTTATTATACCCGTTATTATTCAATCACGTTATTTTTAAGGGTGTCAAAGTTAATGCGATAATAACGCGTTAACGCAAATTTGTTTTAACGCCACTAATTTCTTTAATGCATAAATGCAACTTGCAATTTTTAGGTTGTAGCGGGCTCTAAAGCTTTGCATAAAGCAAGCATATTTTCCCACTCCCATGTTAATAAGAGTATTAAATACTTGACAAACCTCCCTTAAAGGTACATTTTGAACAGATGAATATGTGTTATTAATTTGCTATTAATCACGATTAACTATTTTAATCGATTGACAGCCTTATTATTGTTCAATGTAACTTTCATTCAGTCGCTCGATATACTACGTTACTTGCTCTATGCGTCGCTCGTTGTAATACGTCACTTGCTAAGTCTGTCCGCAGACTTACAAACATAAAAGACAAACTTAGTCCACAACAAAATACGTTTCCTTCCAAATGTAATTGAGAATGCAATTTAGTTGTATGGGAACGTAATTTTTAGGAGACAGAGCTGCACACACACACACACACACACACACACACACACACACACACACACACACACACACGCACACGCACACGCACACACGCAAGGACTTGATTGTACAAAAGATGTGGATTTAACGAGGTGAGTTATCAGCATAATTTCATGAGTAAATGAAAGTTTTCTCCTAAAAGTGATGATGAATATCCAAACAAAAGGGAATATGAGCTTGTTAAATTACAGAGAAAAGAGCTCAAGAGTCTGAGCCTCGCAATATTCTCAGAGAAACAGCAAGATAATAAGAGCCTGTTCTAAAGACGGAGTTGAGCCTTGCTGAGTCGATGGTGGGAAACATCACCCAGGGTGCACAGATACAAAGGTGTGTGTGTGTGTGAGAGGTGGTGGGTCTTCAGAGGAGTCCAATTCTTCACCGCCTAAGTGCGTGCAGAACGTCAACAGTGTATATAAACGAACAAACTGAGCTGCCAGAAAGCGAAGGAGTCAGATACTCACTGCAGTTCTCCTCGTCTGAGTTGTCTCCGCAGTCATTCTGGCTGTCACACCTCCAGTGGTCTGGGATGCAGTTGTTATTCTCGCAGCGGAATTCATGAGGTCCACAGGTCTTTTCATCTTTTTCATCAGGAGCAAACAAACATGAAGATGAAAATGGCTTCAAAGAGCATGAATATTAATAGTGTGCTAGCTATCATATTTTCTAGGTGTAATCATCGTTTCCTCAGGGTTTCCCTAAGCAAGTCTGACACTGAGTTCAAAACACAGTATGCACTCCGGAGGCTAACACACCGTAAGATGAAATACCTGACTGTGCTACCAATCATCCTCAACTGAATTTGTGACAGGAAGTTGGCAAAATTGAACTTTCCTCAAGAAAACATCCAAGAGAATTTCAGAACACAACACATGCTGAGGCATTTGATTTTGGCTTTGATATATGGCTCACCCAAACTGGGTTTCTGTTTCAGTGTCCTGTCAATGCCAACGAGTACCAGCACATACGACAGTGATGAAGTGATATTCTAAATGCCACCTCGTTCAGACAGTCACAGCGGCTTACTCACTGGTCTGGATTTCAGCTTATCACTTCTTTGCCTTTAATGTTATTCATTTGAATAGTAAGTATTATTTCAAATGCCAAAATTGATATTCAGTAACAAGTATTGCATATTTTATTTTTACATGCGAGTGCAAGAGTTCCTCAAAAAAAGCAGATACCTTATGCCCATGTGCCCCTATTTTTTTTTTTTTTTTTTTACATTTTCCCTGCTGTAAGAGGACTGTAGCTGCTTTTCCATTCAATTGTGAAGTGAATTTTAAGCAAACTTTTGGAATGCCGTGAAAAAAATAAATGCGAATTAGGCACGTTTCTATCAACTGATTTGGAGCGAATAAAGTCAGCTACAGCATAGTTTGGTCAGAAGTTGGTGCTATAGGCTACGCATGGCTGTTATCTGCCAGCAAACAAAGTAGAAGAAGAAGTACAGGTTGCGAACCGGAAACAAAACAAGTTGGCTTGGCCATCTAACCATCTACGATAGAAAAATGGAGAGAGGTCTTCAGGAATTAGTTCTAATTGGGTAAGTTTTAATTGTTCTTTCATGTCAGCTGGTATTGGCCATGTTTCATGCTGTTCAGAGACAAAGACGTTACGTGACAAAGTTATGGGAATATCCGAGAAGACGCCGACAGCGAAAACAGCTGATCAGTCATGTGAGTTAAATGTTTGCTACGTCAGAATTTATTCAGCGAAGGTGTTTCCATAATCCATTTAGCACAACAACTCTTTTTCGACAAATTTTTACATTTCTATACAGCTTTTCTAATGTGATGCTTCAAAATGTGCATAAAAATCAACCCGTTCTCACTCCCAACTCGTCAAATACCGTTGTTTGGTAAGTGCCCCATCGGCATTGGATACCGACGCATGGTGACACCTTTTAGCAACAGTACGCGACGGATGGAATTCGATGGTCGTAGTATTAATAGCGTGAGAGTGCATGTAATAAGTGTATATTGACGTGCTATAAGTTTGTCCAAAAGTAATGCGAGAGGGGTACCCCGTGCATTGGTTTCCGATGCCGAGGGGCACTTACCAAGCAGCTGTATTTGATGAGTTGGGAGTGAGAATGTGTTGTAAAAATATGTGAATGGAAACACGGCTAATGATGTCCACAGTCTAAAGTGAAAGATTTCCTGTGGTGATGAGAACAGCTCAGAAAACTTAAAGAATAATGAGCCCTAATCCTCTTGTACACAAGGTGTGAAAATAGTGAACACCTTTAACATATAAGGCTAAAAGTTAATTGTTAACAAGACTTGTGTTAAGGCTAAGGTGATGCTTCCTGCTCAAAATAACAAGCCTGATAATCAGACTTCAGAGAGAGAGAGATGTGGGCAGCGATTCAGAGGTCTGGGTTCAGGCTACAAAATGTCAATCACACGGTTCACTGGCATTTCGGAGTCTAACTGTGTTTCGACTCTATTTATTTGCTGTATATGCTGTTTGAAGTGACTCAGCCTGGAGTTTATGGGGCATGTTGTGTGTCAACAATGGCTTGCAGTTGTTGTGTGAAAAGTGATGAAGGGCCTGAAGTATTTCAGTCTTAAATTGGGCACTCCAGTGTTAAACACTAATTACCCAAAATATCTGCATTCAAAAAGAACAGATACTTTGATATTTGCTCTGAATGGGATTTCAAAGTCAAACTGAGAGCTTCCTTTTAAAAAGTCATTTCAGTGCAGACATCATCAGGGATAATGGCCAAGGTAACGCTGTTATCAGTTAGGGAAGAGATGCGTCAAAAGAGGAGGGTGGCAGATTCTGCCTGGATCTCTTTCCAACATGACAGCAGGAGGAGAGAACCAGGAGGGAAAGCTGAGAGCAGCAGCGGAGGACACAAGGCAGCAATTCATTAGGAGGCAGCTCAGTCAGTCACTAACTGCATATAAAAGATGTGACGCAGAACAAAAAAAGAAGCAATATTTCCCTGCTAAGTCAGAGCTCATTACGGTGCTAACGAGCAAAACTTCCTTAAACAGTCTGAAGTAATTCAAAGTGAAAATAAAACAGCTATAAAGCAGCATTATCTCTTTGGAGTGCTGTGAAGTGGTGAGAACTTTTTAGGGGATTAATTATCGGATGACACTGACAAACACTGCAGGAAGTACAGTTTAAGGGGCTAAAGTCAAACATCAGTAAACTACACAAACAAACAGTGACTTAATGGCACATCAGGGTATTCTCAAATTAATTGACATTAAAGAAGCAGCAAAACCTCCACATGAAACCAACCTCAAATTACAAAAAGATCTATTGAGAGGAGGTGTGAGGCATCAAAAAATAAAGCATGAATATTCTTTTAATAATACTCAAATTGCAATTTTGTGCTAAGCCACATATACTGACAACACTATTAATAATAGTTCTTATTCTTCCAATGTCACATCTATGAAGCAACAACACATGGCCCACACACTCCCATGCCTGTGCAGGCATACATTGTGCAAAAATCCCATTGTGCAGCTACTTTCACATTAAAGGGTAACTTTTTCAACTTTTATTTCCCCATGTTTTTGTGTCTAAGTAACTAATGGAGAAAACAATCTTTGAATTCGGTCCAGTAATGAAGGAGAACGCTGTAACCGGCAGTCGCAAAATGAGCTGCAAGGGCAAGTGAGGAGCATCAATATAACGTTACTTTCACTAAATGTTATTGTTTCAGCCACAGACAGACTCAGATTGTGTGTGACAACATTATAGCCTTCGAGACTTCGAGGAGAAGTCTCGTTGTGAAATCTGAACATCCGTATAGTCTGGCTCAAATAAATACGGGCGGCCATCGAATTGAAAGACCTCATCCACATTGTCAAAATCATCTAAATATTCATCCATGACATTGAAAATCTTTTAGATAACACTAAGCTACGCTTTCTGTACTCCAACACAACAAACTCGCATTTCCACCATGAATGTATTCCACTATTCCACCGTTGTCTTCCGGCAACCTTGTAACTTCGCCAGATTTCATAACGAGACTTCTCCTTGAGCGAGACTCTTTCAATAATGTTGTCAGACATTTATAATAACAATCAGGGTTGTGTCTTGAACGTAACCCACAAGCACAAAAAGGTGCAACAACTTTTGCGAGACTTGCTTTCTTTAACCTCAGCCATTCATGGTCAATGCCAATGTTTTGCAACTTGTAGGTTACCTGATAGATATGACCAACAATCAAAGCCTGTCATGGCCAAAACAAGCCCTTTTAGTGGACGTAATTGACGGTGCCAGCTTGCCCCAATACACTGCAGTCTAAAGCGCTCTCCTTCAATACTGGACCAACTTCAGAAATCATTGTCCCTATTAGTCGTTTAGACTAGAAAACATGGAAATATAGGGTCCAGGTTGAACAATACAGAAATTACCCTTTAACACAAAGCATGTAAAAACAATAAGATACTGTACATTATGACAGACTTCATGACCTCAGATCTATTTGATCTCTTTGACAAGGAACTGCTTCTTTCTATGTGGTAAAACTTTAGAGCTTTGCATAACTGTGGAGTTGAATTCTGTCTCTTTGCAGAGGCATGTCAAGCAGATATAATCCTGGTGCATAGTGCTGTAAAAGTTCCCAAGGTACCCTGCCCTAGTATGAATGTCTTTTGTGTGTGTGAGGTCACCATTTAAACACAGACAGCTGCTAAAAATGCCAGGCAAACTGAGCTCTTATTGACAAAAGGGACCGCTGTCCTTCATGGCGTTCTCCTTCAGCACATCATCAGCTAGGCGCCGAGAACACATAGAAGGTCTGAGCCAGACCAGCGTGAAGCCGAGTGTAAAATTAATTCAGATTAAATCAGATTCTTCCCCCCTTTAACTGAAAAATAAGTGAAGTGGTGTGATTTATGGTTAAGTGGGCTTCCACAACTCACCGCAATTAGCCTCGTCTGACCCGTCGGCGCAGTCAGGGTCCTCATCACATACCCAGAGTTTGGAGATGCAGTGCATGGAGGCCTTGCACTGGAACTGGTCTGGTGAGCAGGTGCTCTCAGCTGCAGGCAGACAGACAGGGTTTGGATTAGTAGAAATAACCTGAGTGTTCATAATATCTACAGTGATATAAGAAGCAGTGAAGGAGCCATTAATTTCTCGCATACCTTTCCAGTGTTTTATTACAGCAAGGAGCTGCTTGTTATGAAACCTCACATTGTTTCAGATAGCATTTTAATTTCAGTGGTGCAGAGCTCATTACAAAAGTGCATTCACAACCACATCCAATCATTGTGGAAGTCTAAGAAGGGGTGAAGTAATTAGCTTCACTTTAATTAAAGCCCTTTTTTTTTAAGTCTCCCTTTCTCCTCCTTACTTTTCCTGCATCTTCTCCCCCTACTCTGACCCCTCTCGCAATCACATGCAAGACAAATGCAGCAGTCTGAAAGACTTGAACGAGGTGTGATATTCTGATGAGTTACATCACAGCAGAGAGAATCTGTTCTTATCCTCTATGTGATTCAATATCTAATCCCTTTTCACAGGAACAAGGGCTGCCTTTGGAATACCCAATGACTACATTACTATGCAATGTTGATGCTTGATGTCATATAGTCTGTCCAAGCACAGAAATAAATTAAACCAATTAAAGTGATTTATCTTAGTCTGCTAGATTATACATTTTAAACAAAAACATCCTAAAACCTTAAAAATACTGACTTTTATCTGGGCTGCAATGTTGGAGCGGGCAGATCAAACAGGGGATATAATCATAAACTACCCAGTCTGAAAGCTCAGTAAAGCCATTTCTAATGAGTCTGAAAGTAATAATGCAGTTCCTTACGGCAGTCTGTCTCATCCTCTCCATCTCCACAGTCGTCCTGACCGTTACAGCGCAGGTTAAGAGGGATGCATTTCTGTTTCCTGGTGCACTTGAACTGGCCTGACAGACAGATGTACGTCTCTGAAAGAGAAAACGGGAAGGTGCAGCGGGAGGTTGCATCAATAAGAAATGCTACGAGTCCAAAAGCAGCGAAGCATCTAAACTACTGCTGCTAACTGGTAGTGATTCAACCAAACTCTTACTGTTACTGTTAAAGGTTTTTTAAACACACAGTGTCTGCTAATGAAGCATTTTCGTTTTCATTGAATGAATAGAAGTGGATCAGGGCTGCAGCTAATCATTATTGAATTTACTTTATCAAATTTTTTTCCAATTAACTAGACTATGAAATGTTAAACAGTGAAAATGTGATGACCAAAATGTTCTAAAACCCCAAGGTGACATTTACAAATTGCTTGTTTTGTCTGAAAAACAACCCAAAGCCCAACGATTTTCAATTTACATGATTTTGCACGATTAATTATTCAAACAACTGGTCTTGATTAATTTTCTGGCGATGAACTAATTAACCCATTTGTGTCCAAACACTATATTTAGTATGATAAAGACAAATGCCACAACATTTCTTCTGATCAAAAGTCTTGAAAAGTGTCTAACAGTACAACATTAACATTTTTAGATCACATGAAAAAACACTCTTTGATTAAAGGAGCAGTGTGTAGCACTTAGGGGCAGAAATGGAATACAATATTAATAAGTATGTTTTCTTTAGTGTATCATAGCGTATAGTGTAAAGCGCTTTAAGTGGTCAGAAGACTAGAAAAGCCCAATATAAATGTAAGTCCATTTACCATTTACCATCATCTGAAAATAAGAATTGTGTTTTCGTTACCTGAGAATGAGCCATTTATAGCTCCATAACGGGTCCTCTTCACGAGGTCGTGTCAAGAAGGGAACCAGCAAAGTAGGGAGACTCTCGCGAGGTGGTCCAGATTACCTTCTAGACACGACCTCTTCACAGAGCCGGCCGCCATGTTTCTACAGTAGCCCAGAACGGACAAACCAAACACTGGCTCTAGATAGAGAACACGCTTGGCACACGGGAGAAGTTTCAGTTGGTTGCAATCTGCATCCTCACCGCTAGATGCTGCCAGATACTACACACTGGACCTTTAATAGTCAAATTCAGGATTTTTGAAATATGAGGAAATAGCTCACATTTTGTTTATTAAATGTTTTCCTTATGATTTAAAAAAAAAAAAAAAAAATGTTTACACTGCATTTGTGCTATTGAACTTGTTGAGTGAGTTCATAGATACTAAATACCTGATTGTGCTACTTGTAATTTCTGAGATGAAGCCATTTTCTTTATCTTCTTCTTCACTTTTCTCATACTATATTTAGTATTTAGGCACATTGCTGTTTTTTTCTAAAATATAATGGAGTCTATTGCAAAAACAGTGGTCTCATGTGCCCAAATACTTGATATAGTATGATAAGAAAAACTCACTTTTCAGCCAAACGGTTTAACCAATTTTGAAAATGTCTTCACATTTGTGCTTCGGCAAGCCCAGAGAACACCTCCACCAAAGGATATTAAAAATTTCAGTTGCGGGCACAAATGGGTTAATTGTTTTAGCACTAAATCGTACCGTCGACAGACAATGAAAAAAGACCTTGACAGCACTGGACACACGATTTAATTGATTCTGTTAAGTGAGAAACTGCGCAGCAATCAGCGAGAAGCAACGGATGACAAAAAGTTAAAAAGGAACCTCTTAGATTTTCCACTTAAACAGGTAATCGTTGTTCCGTCCTCCTTACCACAGTTAGCTTCATCTGAGTTGTCACCACAGTCGTTTTCCCCGTCACAGATGAATGGAGGAAGAGCACAAAGGCCAGTACCACACTGAAAACGCCCAGGCTGACATTTGAATTCAGCTGTTGGAAGAGGAAATCATAACTATATGTCAGGGTTCAATCAGCGAACATATAAATCAGCACAGAGCATTGTGTTAACGCCATTAAATGCTTAACATATACACATTAATGACAACAAATAGATATTGAAAGTGAATAAGCAGCAAATTCAATTTTAATATCCCTCAAAGCTCACCAGAGTAGGAGTTGACTTGTTCGGGTATACAGTTGTACTATAGTGGAAACCGCTTATAGTCATCACGTCTGTGCAGGTCAAATTGATCACTATAAGTGGGTGATTATTATTACCAAAATTGTTGTTGTTGTGCATAATTTCTCAAGCAGATTACCATCTAATTGACATTTGTATATTTATTACATAAATACAAAGGTAGACCAGCGTTTCTCCTTAAACTGACAAGCCGCTCCTCTGAGTTTTGCTCAGCTTTTTAATTCATTTTTAATATTTTTTTTAACCGTTTAATAGCATTAATCGGTTAAAATTCTTAATGTCAGTTAACGGTTAAATATTAACATCCCTAATTCTGTCCAAAGCTTTTTGATCCATTTAAGCAGCGCTGTAACCGTGATCACTATAAACGGTTTCCACTGTATTTTTAAAGCCAACCTTTGAATAACATGGCACTCACGGCAGTCAGTAGGTTCATCTGATCCGTCCCCACAGTCGTCCACTGTGTCACACTTCCACCAGAAAGGGATACACTCATCTGTCCCGCAGCGAAACTGTTACAGAAAATATTTTTAAAAAAAAACACAGAATTGGAAGTCAACATGAATATTTGACTCTCCTTTTAAGGTTCAACACTCTTCAAAGCCAAAGTCAAAATCAATACACGTCCATTTGCTAGGACCTACAGTACATGTCAGAGGGGGGAAGCATATGAGAGTAAAGCAATTTGCCCTGAGGGGAAAAGTACGGATCAACAACATGATCAAACTAAACTTAGAAGTGGGAGGAGAGGAGATGGCTGACCTGACTGGAGGTGCAGTTGGAGAGGCAGGTCTTATTGTCAGCAGCCAAGTAAAAATTAGTGGGACAGGCACATTTGTGTTCTCCGCCGGGGGACAGAAGACACAGGTGGCTGCATCCTCCGTTTGCAATCTGACACTGGTGCTTGGGTACTGTACAGAAGGACACAAGCGAGTCAGACACAAATCATTTCCTTCTTAAAACTATAAAGGATGCCCGCAACAACTGCTCGGCATGGGAGGGTAGAATGAACACGAGCGCCAGATGGACTTCGTACCTTCAGGCTGGCGCAGGGAGTGGTAGACCTTGATGGATTTGATGGCTTGCCAGGAGTTGAGCAGCTCCATCCCCTGAGCGCCAGTCGTCTTGTGAGCACGTCGTAGCGATTTGGACTTCCCGTCCGTCCAATAGACAAAGTCCTCAAACAAAGTCAGAGCCATGACCCCTTGGATGTGATCATAGGTCACTGGAGAGGGACAAATGGGTCATGGTAAGCTTCAATTAAATTACGTTTTTATTCAATCTAACAACCAGGGTGCTGCTAATTATGTGGCACTTATAGCACAAACTTCCTTGCAATAAACCTCTCAATCAGTCACACCCACGACAGATCCATTTATCAGTTTAACTGATTATTTTATATATTTTTTATAGCATTTCTAATAGCCCCAGTGGTTCTCAAGCTTTTTGGGGCCAGGGATCTCTTGCAGGGGAGAAAAAGGACCCCTTCTTAATCATTATATTAAGCATTTGTTCACTACCATTTGTACTCTTCGATGCCATTTGAGCTATTGGTGTTCTAAAACTCTTCAACCTAAATACTTCAGACCTGTTTCAAAGTGATAAACAAAAACATATTTAAATTTGAATCATGTTAAGATAAGATACAATGAGATAATCCTTTATTAGTCCCACAGTGGGGAAATTTGCAATATTATTGAATGTTTATACAACTTATATACCTTTAAAACAGAGGGGGATTTCATTCAAATTGCATTTGGATTCAACTCTACAGCATTTATATAGCGTACATTTCAAGTGAATGGATCTTAAAAGCTTTCAGAAAGTGAACACTAGTAAGACCGGCATAGTCCTAATAAATCCAGAGATTTAAACTGTCTAAAGCTGACTGTCAGTAAGTGCTTCAACTTAAAAATACTGTACACACAATATGCCTGTTTTATTGGCGCAAATGGTCCCCATCTGTAGATCTGCACTTTTTAATGATACAGCACAGTTTTATAATTTATAGAAAATAATTTCGTGGACTGCCTGACAGGGTGCCAAGGACCCAACTTGGAGGGTCACTGCCATATACCACCATCTTTAACTGTCCAACATTTAATGTCATAAACAATAGTAATATTGACACAGACATTCAACTTAAAGTTAGTAGAACAAGTTTAACATCTACAACACAATTTAAAAGTCATGACTCACCGCGTTAATGCGTTACAGAAATTAGTGGCGTTATTTGCATTTCCGTGTTATTAACGCGTTAACTTTGACAGCTTTACATTTAACAAACAGATATCGGATGGTGTCAAAGTGTTCTTCCCCAAAATGTCAACTATTCCTTAAACATGAACAACACCTTGGTCTCACCTTTGCGCCTTTGGGTGCCGTCCATGTTGGCAAGCAGGATGTGGTTGTCGTCCGCCCAGTAGAGCCTCTTGTTGGTGTAATCGATAGTGAGAGCAGTGGGGCTATAGATCTCTGTGTCAATGATAACCGTTTGCCCGCGGCCATCCATGCCAATGCGCCCGATGTGAGGCGGTTCACAGCAGTCTGCCCAGAACACGTACCTAATCAGAAGTATAGCACAGTTCAAAGAGCTATGTATAACAGCAGGCAAACGTGAGAGGAATAAAAGATTAGGACTGACACCAAATGAAACTCCTCAAATGAGAGCTGGATCTAACAGTTTCCAGGTTAACCATCTGAAAGGAGCAACCCTACGCCTGTTCTCCGTCAAGCTGTGAAATCAATCCTACAGCATTATGGTGAGCTTTACAGTAATGATAATATGCTTACCCTGTCTGGGGGTCCAGAGCTAGATCCGTGGGGTTCTTGAGGCTAGAACTGATCAGGACGGTGGGGTAGAGGCCGTTGGCTTTGGACACTTCCAGAGTTTTCCTTTCCGCATCACACCAGTACAGATTCTTTCCTATCCAATCTACTGCTAAGGCGCTGGGCACTGCTGTTCGGTGGACTATCTGGTAACACAGGGAGAGGAAGATGAGTATCAGTATGGAGGTTTTTTTGTGCAAGTAAAAAGTCTGCAAAGTTACAAAGCCCAAAGTCCACACCAAAGGGAGTTACTCTCTCCCACAGAAACGCTGCTCCTTAAACACCTCACTTGAAGTCCTGCCTTTTCTTCCGTAACGTGGTGATGTCACCAAGTAACTTCAAACCTCAAAAATTTCTATCTTTATTACAATCATCATATACATAAATAGTATTTGGCACACCCTCAAACAAAGCTAGTTAGAGCAGAGCTGGAGTGGAGTCCGAAGAGTTTGGTTCGGTTGCCCAATCACAACAGCCAGTATGACGAAAATAAAGTGTTTCTTTTAACATTAAAGCATGTAAACATACTCTAGTAGAATCCCAAAATACAAGTATGCACCTGAAAGTAAGCATAATATGTCCTCTTTAAAGTAAATGTGTCACATACAGAACACTCTGTCATATATATGATTAAATATAATATACATTTTATCAAATTTGTAAAATTAGGATATATTCATTAACTAGGATGACCGTTAATGTGTCTGCTGTCTGTGCTTCTTTTACTTACTATTTAGGTATGTTTATGTGTGCACAGTATTGCCACACCTGCTAACATTGTGGAGAAAGCAATAGTCTATTTGAGCTCCTCACATAGTGTTTTGCTAAAAAGTCACATTTGTAATAATGTCAACGCCAGTGGGTGATGCACACCGTAATCTAAATTATTTCACTTGGATTTGATGTGAAAGAGTTTACTAGTCTGGTGTGAAAAGAAGTAGTTTGTGCACGTATTTTTGTCAGATCGAGGAGCTGTGTCTAAAGACTTAACCAATTAATTAAGGTGCCGATGTGGTTTGACCCATGCATAATTATGCAGACCACATTTCTCAAATTAGAGACTACAGATGGAGGGCACAAATCATTCCTGCTGCTGTATGACAGCTACAGTAGAGGCTGATGTTAGCAAGAATATAATTCATCTCACTCAGTGCAGACTTGTAGCGACTCTTAATCACATACAAATTGTATTTTGATGTGCAATTATAGCTGTACTAGCTGCTAATATAACTAAAGTCAATGTGCATAAAACCGTTTTTTCTGTGTGATTTTGAGGCCTGTGCACTAAAGCCAAGAAATTTGCTCTTTGCACTTGTGCGCAGTACGAGGTGGTTTGAGCAGGTGAATACGCAGATGCAATTTCATGCAAACGTAAATGCCAAAATTGCATCTGTGTAAACTCATGCTGCGCTGCACCACTTCACTCGCCTCAGTGCAATTACCAAACAGGCGCAAGTGCAAACGAATGGTGTTGCAGAAGTCTGTACTGTATACTCCATCAGAAAACGGTAGTTCATCTGCAAAAAAGTGCTTTTTGTTAACTGTGGGGATGTAAATACTGTAATTAAAGCAGGTAGGGTGGAGGAGCGCACAGACAATCTCATTAATGATTTTATTCATCTCACTGTGCTAATCTCAGTGAGAGATTTGGTCAAATATAAGTATGTAAACAACATCTAAGGAACTATCTAGGAACTCTATCAATATCCCCAAGCCAGTCTAGCCTCTGAGTCTGAAAAAGCAGTTGTTCGGAATAAACAAGCATTGTGCCAGCTGGCAGATAAAGCCGATGCCTTTAAAACCCCCCTTTTACACCAAAAAAATAAAATAAAATAAAAATGCCAGCACCCATGCAATCTGTCATTAAGGAACACGATGTGCTTTGAGGCCTCTTCTGTCATCATTTGCAAGAAAATATATAGTCTTGGCAAAAAGACTATAGCTGTCCCCTAAGCAGCAATTTGGACAAAACTGAGCTTAGAACAGTCACTAAAGTGTCACTTGTTGTATAGTATTTTCCATCACAACTGCTTCCTCGGGCAAATAGGAGCTGATACATAAAGTCCTCCTGGTTGACTTTATCCATAATATCTCACCATTGATCAAAAAGATTGCTTCATGTGGCACTGAAGGTTAACTTGAGAGGAATGTCAATGTTTTGGATGCGGCTCATAAAAACACAAAGAAAAGATGAATCCAGAGTGTGTTTATGTAAGCCTTTTGTCCTTTTCAGCTATTTAAAGTAGACACATGCTCATGACTCATTTTGTCTTTCATTATTTGATCTTATGTGTTTTCACATAATTAAAAAGCAATTTATTTTTTTTTGTCACTATAGCGACATGTAATACTGACTGATTCAACAATGACAGCGATCATTAAAGTCACACTGGTTGTTTTTCTTTCAGCTATCAAACGCTAAATACCTGCTGGGACGTCACTGATTGCGTAACTGCAAAATCCTTCAAAGTTTCAACCCACACAGGGCCGTGCAACAGATGTTTACTCCTAAGAAATGTTGAAAGAAACATAATAAATGATATCTAAAGCTGCAGTAGGAAGAATTGGAGCAAATATGATTGAAAAAAAAGTTATTTTTATAAAATGTCACTACATCCTGACATTAGAACATGAGACAAGTCATCTGAAAAAAAAAAAAAATCATGTGCCTCTGTGTCCTCCGGTGCTCTTAATGGCATCTGCAGGATTTCACAGACTCGAGGGAAACAACCAATCAGAGCCGAGCTGGAGCCTTCTGTCTCTGAGCAGCTGTCAAACACTCACAAACCCCAACCAAACGGTCAAACTAGACAACGCTAATCAAATATGAATTCATATTCTGTTACCGTAATGCCTATTTCTCTCCTCAAATGTTTTCAGAAACATTCAGAACGTTTGTGACCCGGCAGCCATGTTGAGATCAGTTGAGGAAATGCCAAGCACTGCCCACTAGCCGGAGCAAACTTTCTCATTTTACAGCTAAACCGTGCACTCTAAGATGATTCTGAAAACATTTGAGGCGAGAAATAGGCATTACAGTAACAGAATATTGATTCATATTTGATCAGCGCTGCCTAGTTTGACCGTTTGATCAGAGTTTGCGAGTGATTGACAGCTGCCTCCGTCGAATGAACAGCCAATAGGAACGCTCTCTCTGAAATAACCTGTGATTGGTCAAAGTCTCTCGTCACAGGCTAGATTTTTTAAAGCCTGAAACCAGAGCCATGAGGAGGAGAGGAAAGTCTAGTTATCTCTCAGAACTCTTGAATTACAATATGCTGAAAGGTTATTATGGAATTTTTGCCCAATGATGCCAAAAAACATTCTGCCTACTGCAGGTTTAAGTGTTTTCACATAAATAAAAGGCAATTTATTTTTGCCACTATAGCAACATGCAATATTGACTGTTTAAACAACGACAGCATCTCACTTAATGGGATGAAACCATTCGTTAATGTCACACTGGTTGTTTTCTCTAAGCTATCGAATACCTGCTGGGACGTCACTGAATCAGTTACTGCAAAACCCTTCAAAGTTTCATCCCACACAGGGCCGTGCAACAGAAGTTTACTCTGAAGAAATGTTGAAATAAACAATGTAAATGATAAAAATCTATAATTAAACTACATTGTTTTAATTAAACCATAGAATTCAATTAATCTCTGCCTTGGCTGGATTAAACTATTTTGGCAGAGAAAAAAAAAAAAAAACATGCTCAGAAATCGTCTTGCTCCCCGACCTTTTCTTCCTCATATGTTAAGTCTATACTAGTGACACTGGATATCAGTGGCTCTTTTAATTAACCCAATGCTGTGAGAAGCTCCCCGATCGGTGTCTCAGACAGTTTGTCCTCTCGCTAAGCTGTGGCAGTGGCTCAGACAGAGACTGTGGGAGTAATTGAGCTGAATGAGCCTAATACCCCCACACACCAATGCTAATGAGATGTGGGACGGGGGCCCAGCAGGTGTTCTGCTGACGTCCCAATGTCCCCAGTGTCTGGGCTCAGATCCCATGACCCCGGTGACAAAACCACGGTGATTACACCAGACACTACTATTGTGTCGTTAGGCTTATTACATTTATTTGAGAGCCATTGATGATATTCCTATTATCGCAAACACACATTCATTGTTGTTAAGCTAACAGGCCGTTGGCTGGCGACAGAACAAATCCATTATGTTGACTAGATAAAAGGCGCCTATCATCAGCTGAGCATTGATAATGGGCCACTTAAGCAACACACTTAGTTTTCTAAACTCGACCAGACGACGCATCTTCACAACAGAATGCATCTAAATACATTAGTAAACTGGATAGAGTAAGGAAAGATGGATAAATAAAAGTAGGACAGGGACCAAACAAAGTAAAGCCAATGAATCTCGGGTAAAGCGGCACGAGGCACCATATGGCAGGCTGTCACAACAACTAAATCCTGTGGTACCTTGAGGTCGCTCCCATTGAGGCGCATTCTGTTGATCTTTCGACCGCTTGGCCTGGTTGAGTCCACCCAATAGATAAACTCCTTCTTGTAGTCAAAGTCTATGTGGATGATGTTGTTGAGGCCCTGAGGATGCAGAAGAGAGAGAGTGAGCACAAGTAGATAAAAATGTCATTTTTACTTTCAAAGGAAATTAAACAATAAGAGATCCTGAGGGTGAAAAAAATATTAGGAGACACTTTCATTGGTGTACAACAGAGTATACATTAATTATCAAATTCCCCACAGTATTATCCCCAATGTTATGTTAATGTGCAGGTCTATAGAATAATTGTTAATTCCGTATTTACAGCACATCCATGATGCATTTTAGGAGCAATATTATTCATCGTAATATGCAGAACAGTGACCTTTGACCACCAAAATCGAATCAGTTTGTCCTGGAGTCCGAGTGGACGTTTGTGCCAAATTTTAAGAAATTGCTTCAAGGCATTTCTGAGATATCACGTTCACAAGAATGGTTTAGTTTAGTTTATTTAGAGCCTCAAGAGGTACTGTATTTCAACAGAAGCTACTCTTCCTGGGGTCCTCATTCATATTTGAAAAATACTTCAATAAGAAAATATAGACATCAATACACATCCGTAACATACATACTCACAATATGACTCTATACATAACACAACCCCTAAGACACACAACAAACAACACCAACTCAAAAGCCTATCTAATACATACGATAGCTCTAAAGTTCATCTCTTACATAATTGAGAAAAAAAATCACTCATGTGATCCAATGAACCACAAATAAAGTGGGATGTATAGCTCTCTGCATCCATATCACATCTTTAAGAACAGTTATGGTACGGACGACCCGAACACATAATCCCTCCGCCCACGGCTTTCGCTACGCAGAGGCATAAAAGCAAAATAAGAATCTAAGACATAAAATAGCGCAAGTTAAAATATAGGGATAAAATATAAAACATGAATAAAATATAAAACAAAGTAATATAAATTTTTGTTAGACAGTATTGGAAATTAATAAACTGAATGTAAACAGTACTGTCAATGTATATGCATAATAAGAAGTAATATATCCGCGTTCTCCGTCTCACCCACGTCTGACAGATATGCTCCTATTTCAATCAACACAGGCGGTGTAGCGACTTATGTTTTACTCACACCATGCGCATAAACACAAGTCTATTTTCTTCCTTTTATATGCATGAAACTACAGTGATTGTGTGTTCTGTGAACTGTCAAGAACGCAGGTTACCTATACTTGACATTGCCTGTATGCCTCCTGTGTCGACACTGACAGAGGGCTGGAGCTGCTGTGCTTATGTGCTGCTTTTTCTCTTTCAAAAGCAGGCACTTATCAATGCAGTGAGGTTAAGTTTAATCAATTATTCAAAATGCTTACAGGTGGAAACACCAACAGGATGAGAAACATAGCAAAACAAGCCCAGATTCTACAGTATCCGTGTGTGTGATGTGATATTTACTGTACAAGCAATATTGATTCAGGTGGTTTTCCCACAGGTTCCAATGCTTTCAGCTATACGGAGCATTTGGAGGCCAGTGAAGTCTCAAACGCTCTGTGAAGTCGAAGTCCTAACAAAGCAGACGCAGTGACGCACTTCCCTACTCCGTCATGCTCACGTGACCCCACTGTCAGTCAGATGGAGCCGCTCACCAAACAAGTGGCCCCCACCCTGTTGTCTCACACTGTGGGTGACGACAAAAGGTGTCAGGTAATCTGACAGGCGAAATGAGACATCTTCATCAGATCATCAACACCCTCACAGACAGGCGCCAAAGTGTCCTGGGGGAACCCTTCTCCGCTCCAAAAATCAGCAATAGAGATGAAACCTGCATGCCCCTTTTATCAGTGTCTCTATCCACTAATACGTCTCCCATCCATCTTCCCTGGAGACAGTATAGAAACCAACCAACTACAAAATGAATCACAAGCTTCTAACAATAGATTCGGGAAATGGATATGACTTGTTTTTTTTTTAATTGTATAAATAGTATAAAGGTGTCTGCGTACAAGTTTTTACAGAGCAAGTAGGACTGGACGATAATTCAATATGAAAATGTATCGTCTTTCAATGGAATCGTATTATGATGAAATCATTTATCGAGTTGTCATGATACACAATGAGCGCATACTAACCCAAATTTCTCAGAAAATCATCAATTACCAGAAAACATACTATATTGTAATGTATTCCGTTATCAAAATATGAAATTACCTATATTGAGATAGAAGATTTTGGCCATATTGCCCAGCCCTAAGTGCAAGTACTTCAGTATCAACATTACTGTCAACATACCATTGATTTCCTGTTCCACACATTCAACTACTTTTCTTTCTAAAATAAGACATGTCTGACAGGAAAACCTTAGGGTGTTGGATGCAGTTGCCAAAGTTTGTTTGCCAATTGACTTGACTTTGATTTGGCTTTAAGCTTCAAATAGAAATGATCCCCACTTTAAAGTTGGAAATTGGGGATCATTCCTCTAACATTTAGGGGGAGCTATTTGCAGAAATGGAATACATTATTAATAAGTATGTTTTCTTTAGTGTATCTTTCAAGTCCACAGGAAGAGCGCCGGGCTCTGAAGCAAATTGACTCTAGATAGGGCCATTCACGTTTTCACGTCGGCCACCGTAGTTCTCCAACACGCTTGGCACACGGGAGAAGTTTCAGTTGGTCGCAATCTGCAACCTCCATGCTAGATGCCACCAGATCCTACACACTGCACCTTTAAATTTAATTTCTATAGTTAACAACAACCAATCGAATTTGGTGGCAACATGCTAAAACTAATCACTATTTTTACTTCATGAAGAACTCAACATTTCTCAACAGTACAGCTGTCTGTGAGCAGACGGCTCATGGAAAGTCTAACTTACTTACTTAATGCTAAATGTTATCCCAGTTATTTGCGTTCCGCACTGTCTTAGAGCCAAAGCCAGCTCTAATAAATCACTACTTAGTTTGAAAAAGTCAAACTAAGTAGGAGAACAGAAACACATTGAATGGGTTTAAACATTAAACATAATAATAATGTGTTAGAGTGATACAATTATATTGTGAGTGACTTGTGTCTGTGGTGGGAAGACAAATTTATACTAACATGCTAAAAGCAATACATAAGGAAAAAAAAGAACGATTGGCTCATTTGAAATTTGCATAATATCATGAACATATAATCTGAACAGGGTATGTAATGGTGTGGTAAAGTGATATGAGGTCAGTGAAGTATCCACCACCACTTAGTAAAGCCATGTGCATATTTCCCTCTCTAGCTTCCATTAAACGCTAAAATGCAGCAATTAAAGTGAGTTGTGGCTGATGAGAACTCCGATACAGACAGCAGAATACACGGAGTCAAGAGGGTAATATGACTGTGAGAGGAGACTGTAGGATACCCCCTAGGTTGATTTACAGTAAATCACAGCCACCCATTTGTGATAATCAACAGTCAGATTCAAGCGTTGCCCGGAGGAGCTGTGATGAAACCTGGGGATGATTGAAATAGCTTTTCCATGGGGTCCTCTATGGGGTGATTTTGCTCTCTGCCAATCAGAATTCCCTCCGCCCATGTTGAGGGGGTTGGGAGACATACTGGACAGTGAACATCTCATTTTCACAGAACAATACTTTACAGAGGCTGTGGTTTTAATCCCATAACTGGCTTGAGAAAATAACTCCTTGAGGCTGAGGAGTGCAATCACCGACGCACTGATTGTTTTTGCCGAGTACCGAAGGCTGAATGTCTTTATTTGATGTAATACATAATTTTCAGTGAAAAAGGGGTTTGTGACGCATCTTTCAAGCATGAATCAAGGTGCTTCTCAGATCAAGGATGGCAAACATCAGAGGGTAAGCAGACCGGTGCACGCTGATTGATTTGCAGCGAACTTTTCAACATGAATGTGTCTTTATCAAAATCTGAAATACATAGTTACGTTTTTCTGTCATAATGTTATTGTCAACCATTTCTGCAAATACAACACACTACATTCACTATTCAAAAAGGTTTCACATTTTCACAGTGTGTCAGTGTGCTGACTTGACTATGATTTGCCCCAAACTACATGTGATTATCATAAAGTGAGCATGTCTGTAAAGGGGAGACTCGTGGGTACCCATAGAACCCATTTTCATTCACATATCTTGAGATCAGAGGTCAAGGGACCTCTTTGAAAATGGCAATTTCCTCGCCAAAATGTAGTGTAAGCTTGGAGTGTTATTTAACCTCCTTCGCGACAAGCTAGTATGACATGGTTGGTACCAATGGATTCCTTAGGTCATTTCATATCGACATACATCACGATATAGCATGTTTTCTGGTAATTCAATACATAAATATGAAATAACCACATAGTAAAAACTGTTTTGTATACCCTGATGTGATTGGATGGAGTCTTTAGATTTTCTAGTTTCATATGATGCCAGTATCTTCAGTCTAGCTCTACAACTGACCCGCTACAACCTCCAAAATATCGATTGCGTTAATGCGTTGAAGAAATTAGTGACGTTAAAACAATTTTGCATTAACACGTTATTATCGTGTTAACTTTGACCAACCTAGTTTTCAGCCATTTAAACTCATACAACCTCAATATATAGCTGTCAGACTGGGAACAAGAGGCAGAGGAGATTCCATATGAGACACAAAAAGAGGACAAGATGGTGATGTGACTGACAATCTGTTGATGCCTCTTAGCAGCATCTGATAACGGGGTAAAATGTCACTATAATCACGATATGGTGATGATGCAGATATCGCTTACCTGTTTCAAGATGGTGTAATTTGAGCCGTCCACACTCAGCTTCCGGATCTCGTGGTGGTCCGCCATAATGAGAAACGGCTCTTCAGCTGAAATGAGGAACACGCACCGTTAAAGGACCGGTGGGACTATCAAGTTGAGAGATTTAAAAAAAAGGAGAAAAAAGAAATCAGGCTGACCTGACAGAGCCTTGCATGTATTGGGGTTGCGCTCCAAGGCTTCGTAGCCGTCCACACAGAGGCACTTGTAGGAGCCGTAAGTATTGATGCAGCGTTGGCTACAAGGAAGCGTAGTGGAGCATTCGTCAATGTCCACGCACGTCTTCCCATCGTCTTTCAGGTGGAAGCCAGGCCAGCATTTACACTGATTATATAAACACACAAAAATGGTAAAGATTTGATTAATGAACACAGGAAATGACAGACAAGTTAGCCGTTCTCATTGATCATTATTAATGAAAAATGTCGATCAGTGTTTCCCAAAGCCCAAGATGACATCCTCAAATTCCTAAGTTTGTCCACAACTCAAAGATATTCTGTTGTTCTGTCATACATCAGACCGGCATATATGGGTACTTTGCAAAAAGTCAAGGCCACGCCCCCTTTTGGGGGAAAGCAAACCAAAGATCCCATAGATATCAATGCAATTTGACGCGTGTTTGATTGTAATTTTTGACAAGTTCATATGCATTCATCTCTTGTTAAACAAACTATTGTTTTACACACATGTCTAATCACTATTTTGCGACCTGAACCAGAGCGTTCTTGATACGTTAATAAATTAAGGTTGATCGCTGCCATATCCCTTCAGTCTTCCCCCGTCCAACACAGTGGTCGGATATTGCTTATCCAGACTTCTATACATATTTGATTGAATCACATTAGGCTAAGTGTTGTCTGTAAATAACCAGCCTGTTAACAGCCAACTGCTTGAGCTATAGGCTGAGATTTAGTTGGAGTTGACAGTCTGATGCTGCTATAACGTTAATGCATGACTGTATTACTGCAGCAGTAAAATTACTTAGTTATTAAACATTAATTCTAAAACAAATCTTTCAAGTTTTATGTTCTGGCTGGCTTATGCATGTCGGAAAACACTGAATATCTGAGTTCTTTCTTTATACAATAAAATAAAAGCAGTGCACTTAACAGGCTGTGCTCTTACAGTGATTTTAGATCAATATAATAATACTAATTATAATGGCTTCTTTCATGGCACTCAAGGTTACCTTCCATCTCATAAGATCAAAACACACCAGTAATAAAACTAATACGTTTCAGACTCCAGTACCTTTTTCTCAAAGTAATGCAGGTAAAGCAATGAGAATGTATCAAAACCTATAGCATCTGACATATACGATCAAAGCTGTGATGTTATAGACATCCTGTACCTTGGTTCAAAAAACATTCCATCATACTTCAGTGACCAGGCCCCCCCTCAGAATAACTCAAAGTGCTTGTATCAGCTGCTGAGGACCCAGAGCAAATCCCTTCCTTATCCACAGTTCTAACCTTGAGGGCCTTTCTGCTGATCTCCCTGTTCAGGCCACAAATGGATGAGCTAAGGGTCTGCATTGATGTGCTCTCTGTCCAGCTCTGCCCCAGACATGACAGGGAAGAGAGGTTTTCTGTGCTTTAAGCCAGTTTTCTGATGCAGTGAGCACCGTCTCATGGAAGAGTAGGAGAGGGAAATCCAGGGACGAAGACATAAACTGCGGCAGTCTGACAACAGTGACGGCCACCGGAGCACTCCGCCGGACGTGGCCTTGAACTGGACTCAACCCCGACATCACATGCAGCCGCCACTGGCAGGCACGGCACAATCGCCCGTCACAGTGAGGGAGCGCAGACCGTTGTTGGCATATCGTATTCTTACAGCGTTCAAGGTTATTCAGAAAGTGAGAAACTCAATGTATGTAGGCTCCAACCCGTCTTTATCTGTTTAATTATGTGTAAAGTTAATTAATCGTTAATGTCCACGCTATTACTAACATAACCTCCACATTTAACCTGCTGCTAATGATGCTAGAGCGTAGAACTGTAGGTCAGTTAAGTCTATGAATTAAAATGTTAGGATGTTAAATGTTAGCCGTGACTCATATTTACAAAAGAACACTTTGCATTAGGTTCTTTGGTTGTTATTTCCATCTGGTTTAAGCTTTAACTGGATGAATTAGGCTTTATGGACAAACTGTAGCCAGAGAGTGATTCTGAAGAGGAATGCCAGCGTTTTCTCATTCTCAGGGCGTAAATTACAGACGCTTTATCATCGCCGTGTGATACCAATGCACAAAGCACCCATTAGCGCCTCTATGAAATGCACCTGGCCTTCGATTAATACAATGTAAACCCATCTGCGGCAATATTAAATGTTCAGAGAAAGTGCTCCGGGAATGTATTGACGTAGTTTAAAGAGCGAAAAGACACACTCGGTACACATACTAAAAACGCGTGGGAGAACACCAGCTGTGACGCTTTTTTTTCTTTCCAATGTGCTTGGGGAGGTTGCGCTCCTGTCACGCCCGCCGTTAGTCAGCAGCTAAAATCTGCACGCTGCGATGACGATGATGTTGAAGTTGCGGTAATTTAGCAGGAAGCCTCACTGACTAAACACAACCAAAGCAAAGATAAATGGATTTTCAGCACTGTAAATCTCTCACACTAGATTTACACTCGATTAGTCTGTGTCAGTCTGGCAGACCTTTCATCCGGATGTTGTGACGTCCTCGAAAAGAAAGGGTGAAGCAAGTAAAATAGTCCGTGGGACAGGTCGTAAAGCTCTGGGTAAGTTAGCCCTGCGCTAAAATTATTAACTTCTCCTCGATATATTTACCGTAGGCTGATATTTACGGAAAAAAAGAAAACATATCTGCTGGCTGTGATTGGTTGTTCCTCGTCACTTGACAGCAGCATTCCAAAAGTTAAACTGTCTTCATCTCAAGACGCAGCCGTTGCAGCCCGAAAAATAGGCGCTTGGGAACACTTGGGAACGCTTGCGCACTGCAACGGCAGGCAGGAGGGGAGGTGGATGGGTCCAACAAACACAGGGCTTTCATCCAGGAGACTTCTGTTCATGTCCTGTGCTCTAAGTTTCACTTTCACATTACGATCAGCTGTTCGTTCGTGTCCTGCGTTCACAACGTGAAGTCACATTTCCACTCTACAAACTTAGTATTTCTAAGCTCATGTTGTTTTTTTCCTAAACCTAACTAAGTGGTTTTGTGATTTTGTGATGGTTATGTGACGAGTTGGGATGAGAACGTACCGGCAATGCACTCCCAAGCTACTGAAGCGTTTTCGAGTCCACTGGTCACTCACCTTGTATCCCACAGGAAGATCCTGGCAGTCCTGTGTGCACCCACTGACTCTGCGGTTCAAGCACTCGTTCACATTACAGTTCCTCTCATCCGACCGGTCTCCGCAATCATCTCTCCCGTCACAGAGATTCCCCTCAGAGATGCAGCGTCCATTGGAGCACATGAAGAAGGAGCCATTGCACAAGCTTCCTGAAAAGAGCAAGACATGACTGTCACTGGCACAACGCCCTGTAATTTCACAACAAAGTCGGGAGATGATTTTGACTTGACAATGGCTCTCGACAGATGAATTCCTTTCAAGAAAGCTTTCCTGTTTGCGGCGCCTTTTGTTTCCGCCATATGTCCCCGCTAGTTTCCTGTGCGAGTGGTGCTGCCGGTGACACTGATGAAGAGATTCCAGTGGCGAGCCAAACAGCAGTCTTACCTGCGGCCAGACATTTGAGGTTCAGAGGTAGTTCGTCAGAGTGGTCGGGACAGTCTGCGTAGCCGTCACACTCCCACTGAGAGCTGAGAAGACAGCGGCCGTCCCCGCAGCGAAACTCCTCTGATCCACACGAGCGATAGACTGAAGAGAGAGAGACAGACACTTTTTCATGAAGTTGAGCTCAGCAGCGACACAGCTTCGGTTTAGGGTGGAACTTTGGCAGAATTAAGAGCAAATACTGAGAAATAAAGCTTTCTACAGCCATTGTTCATATTGCAATGTAGCACCCTCGTAGGGTATATAGAATCATTGCTGATTAACAAATCAAGCCATCTGGAGGTTTAATGGTGTGCACAGCTGCATTGGCTAATATTTCAAATACAGTATGAATGTTTCATCAGCCCATGTCATCACAAATCAAATCTGTAACAGAGAATTTCCTCTAGTGGATACACCAAAAAATGTAAATGCCCGAATAAAACATGGGTGTTCATATGTTGACAAGTATCATAACATCAATTAGAAAAACTACAATTACAGCCTGGCGGTTTTATGCCTCCACCAACCAGTCAAGTTGCAGTTTACATCCATTTCTGTCCAAAATGTCATCACTTCATCATTTTATCCCATTAGACATTTGCATGAAATTGTCATATTTAGTGTATGAATTCTTGAGTTACGGCCAAAAACGTGTGTTGTGAAGTCACAGTGACATTTAACCACCAAATACTAATCAGTTCATCCTTGAGTACAGGTGGACGTTTTTGCCCAATTCCCTCCAGGCATTCCTGAGATATTGCGTTCAGAAGAAGGGTACAGTCAGACAACCCCAAAAAATAATGCCTCAGTCCACGGCTGTCGACAGCGCGGAGGCATAGAAATCCTAAATAACTGAAATTCAGACCAGACCAGTGAAACATGGCCTGATTTATTATAGATAAACCAGTTGCAAAAGACCTAATTTATGCATTTTCATCTTCAAAAGCTTAAACATATGCCAATGTATGCATACATGCCAATTTATATTAAGGTATACTGTATGTCAATGTGCATGTTTCTATTTTATTTGCCCGTTAGGTAATGTTCTGTGCATGCACAATATATTATATTATTATAATACAAACTAAATCTGTATATGTTTACATGCTCTTTTCTGTCAACATGATCTAATACAAAGCCGTACAAAAAATATAAAAATATGAACAGTATAAAACCCTTCATGTAGATAATCATTCCATCATTTCAAACAATGATATTGTATTTCAGAATTTTGCGTAGAAAACTGGTAAAGGTCCGGGGAAAGCAGTAACTGTAAAAACACTGTCCTCCAAATAATTTATTTTTTCTTCAATGTGTTTATATTTAGTTTTTGCATGTCAAGTGTGGTCGCCTACAGTCTCACAATGAATCAGGTACTTCATTTAGGGTCTCTACCACATTATGGTCTCATGTTTTAACTGGACTTTATTCTGCGCTCCACTTGCATGGTGAATTTAACTTTATTCACTTCAACTTTTCCTTCCTTTTAATAACCGTGTACTACCACGGAGAACCCCGGAGAACAAGTCCACCATCATTATGTTAGGAAACAGTTTTTTCAACTTGATTAATGCAGCTTTCAGTAAGAACATATTCATATAGCATTTGGTGAATATTAAAAGCAAAATAAAATCCACTTGCCACATTCCACTGACTCATCAGACCCGTCTCCACAGTCGTCATCATGGTCGCAGACGAATCGCTGTGGGATGCACGCGTTGTTGCGGCAGCGAAACGAGCTGTCATCACATGTGTTGTTGGGTGCTAATGCATGACAAAAAAAATAGTTTCAAGCACTTCCCAATGTGTAAACATGTTTTCCTAAACATGGCATGCAATATGTGTAAAATGTCGACATAAGTGAGCCTCATGCTGCTCCTCTGGTCTCTGTGTTGTCTAATTTTCAACATTGTAAGTAGAATGAATGAAGTTTGAATGGTCCAGGATCCAGATTACACCACTCAGAGAAGAATGTGCAAAATCTTCCATTGTGCACTACTTCCCGCTATATACGTGTTTTCTTTTTCTTCCTTGAAATAAAATGTGCAAAAAGATTTCCAGTAGGTGTTCAGTGGGTTTCATGTTGTTTGACACAATGAAATCTAAAATTCTACAGAAGTGTAAACAAGCAATGGTCACTTAATTTGGGGTTTACACTAAGTTGCTTTGTATAATTGCAGGGAGCTATTCAATGTGTTGAAGTAAGAGTTTACCACAGCCAGCTGCAGACAGTTCATCGCTCCCATCAGGGCAGTCCCGTTCGCCATCACAGAGCCAGCGCTTGGGAACACAGGCGTATGACCCCGGGCAGCTGAACAGCCCTGGAGCACATGTCACCGAGCCTGAGAGGAAAACAGGACCACATGCTCCATTTTCAAAAAGCCAAAGAATACAACTGGTCAAATGCACCACAGAGGAGGAGAATGAGTACAAGGGACACTGAACTGAAGCAGATGTATGTTGTTTTGTTAGGATGGTACCTTCTGTTATCAGTGAACCTTCACCAGTAATTCCAAAAGCACTTATATGGAAATATCAGACTATATTACAACTCATAGAATACTTATATGGAAATATCAGCCTATATTACAACTCATAGAATACAGTTTATGGTTATGGTTTTGAACTGATTCCTCTTTATGACCTAAACAAAGTCTAATTTTCATTGTGCAGCAGTTATGCAAGCTAACAAATAATGACAGCGCTATTGTAAGTAACAATTATTTGGATACTGTAAGTCAGCAATACTCTCCTTTATCTCAAGGCTGCCCTTTAAAGAGAGCAGTGGAAAAAAAAAACTGGCTGCACTGAGAAACAAAAGGTAAATACAGAAGTTCAATTAGGCATGTATAGCTAAAATGCATATCTTGTTTTTGACAAGAATTGTGCCTGGGAAACCTTTGGGCCATTCCATTAATATTTCTCTGACACTCCATTACAATCCAATTACACAACCAATGTTCACAGCAATTCTTGTCTCTTTATTGTGGTTGGATTCTTTTTATTTTATTCGAGAATTCATTACGCACACATCTCATTTGCCCATTGAAAAAGCTCTGCCTCCTGGGCCTCAGTGATGAAAAATCTATTTGCCTCAGTGCCCACTTGAATCATCAGAAAATGCCTGCGGTCTCATTTGTTGTCTCATTAAGATTGTTTCATCTATGTCCATTCATTTCCAGCTCTGCTAGGGGAGCACATGGAGCCATCACGGGCGATACAGCAGACGTGACCTTTTTACACCAACAGCAGATTCCTCGTGGCATCTGAAAGGGCACTAACCGCATATCTGCGCGCTCTCGTCCAGGCCGTCCTCGCAGTCGTTCTCCCCGTCACACAGCCATTGTTTGGCGATGCACTTGTTCTTTGAGCAGGCGAACTGGTTCCACAAGCATGACGAGTCTGCAGAGGGCAGCGGGAGAGGATTTTTCAATGCCATAAATCAAACAAAGTGAGGAGGAAACCACAACAAAAGTGGCGTACCCTATAGAAGGGGCAGAACGCATTTAATCAAAACGCAACAAGTGGGCTGGCTATTATTTGCCCCTTGGCTTGCTTGTTTTTCTCTGTAGTTTTTCTGCTTAGCAGCACGCATGAGTGTAGCTGCCACACAAAGGACTGCAAATATATATTTTTCCCTTTCTCTCACAGAAGAAGACATTTTGATGAATGCTCCCGGTTTCTGTGCAGGGAAATAAAAACATCAACTGAACATAAAACAGGAGTCTAGATTAAATATCGTATCAATATCAAAGCACTGAAGTATTAATTATTAAGGTTTATTTTCTCTTATTTTAATTGGAAAAGAAACTAGGCTGCACAGTGGTGGAAAAAAGTATTCAGATCATTTACTTGAGTAAAAGTAACAAAACCACAGTATAGAAATGTAAAAGTATGCATGTGATTATCATAAAGTGGGCATGTCTGTAAAGGGTAGACTCTTGGGTACCCATTTTCATTCACATATCTTGAGGTCAGAGGTCAAGGGACCCATTTGAAAATGTCCATGCCAGTTTTTCCTCGACATAATTTAGCACAAGTTTGGAGCGTTATTTATCCTCTTTCCAGACAAGCTAGCATGACATGGTTGGTCCCAATGGATTCTTCATGGTCGCAAATTGCTTTAATGCATTACTAGAAATTAGTGGCGTTATAACAACGTGTTACAATCACGTTAACTTTGACAGCCCTAATAATAATAATAATAATAATAATAATAATAATAATAATAATAATAATAATAATACATATATATTTATTAGTTGATTATGTTTTGTTTTAATAAACTGAATCTGTAAATTAACTAAAGTGATTAAATAAATGTAGTGCAGTAAAAAGGACATTATTCTCCACTGAGATGTAGTGGAGTAGAAGTATAAAGTAGCAGAAAAAGGAAAAACTCCAGTACAATACAAGTACCTAAAATTTGTACTTAAGTACAGTATTTGAGTAAATGTACTTAGTTAATTTCCAGCAGAGGCCAGCAGTGACAAGAAACACAGCTGGATGTCAACTAAGAGAGCATAAAGCTGATCACTGTGTAAAAGCTATTGTGTATAATGTGGATGTATTCATAATCTGACTGTGCTGACTTTGTGTCACTGAGCCACCCACACTCCCCAGGGAGTCTTCCTGTGGTCTCTTTCTCTCAGATGTCAGGCCTGGCAAAGTCTGCCAGAGCTTTGATGAGATGTTGAGAGGAGGAAGGGGGCTGTGTGCTCCAGGTCACACCGCAGTACAAGGAATTATGGATCCTACTGTGGGTGGGGGGTGTGGGGAGGGGTCTCTCTCACCGCGCTGCTTTGCTTCCTGTCAGACTTTGTACATCACACCAGCTTTACGTGCCTTGATCCGATGATGTAAGATAAGGATAAGATAAACATTAAATGGCTAAATTTGGAAACCGTGATTATCCCGGCTTTCTGTAGGTGATACTAAATTTGCACTTCAAATGCTGCTTCCACAGCGGCTTCAAGAGTATAACAAAATAGCAGGTCTACAGCACATTAAATGTATCAAAGAAAGTCTTTCATGTCTCATTTTCAATAGTGTTTCGCACAGCAGAAAAGCGCGTTATGCATTGTGAAGTGACAAATGACTATTTCCTCTAATCAGATGTGGAATTTGAAAATTTCTGAAATGTAATGACATTTTCCTCAAACCACTTTGACTTTGCAGTCAGATTATCAGTGGCTGGAGCTTTTTATATGGTAATTAACTCTGAGGAATGGGAATATTGTCTATTTGTCCTGAAAAAGCTATTCAGAACTTCTCAAAGAATCGTGGCATAATTCATATCAGCTCTGATGTAAGCACATTTGAAGCATGGGATGTTATCATTTCACACAGGCACAAATGACATTTTTAGATAAAGGAATGGAAATGCTGTTCATGTGTTATGCATCTCTCGAACAACATTCATGGCCAATTTACAAAATAAATCAGATAACTCCAAGAGCATTAAATATGGAGACTGGATTGCAGTGAACTGCCTTCGTCTATCTGCTGCAACTGAAATGTGAACAAAGGTGCTGATTAATTATACAGGAAGAGCAAAGCACACAAGTAAGAGATCTGCAACATCTGAGTCAAACACTCGCAAAGGCAAAGACGTCTTAGTTCTACGGTCACATTTTATTTGTGTTATTTTTCTTGAAATTAGTCCCTGATGCCATCAGACCCAAACTGCCAGAGTCTGGCTGGTTTGAAGGCAAAATTAACTAAACATAAACAAATCTAACGTCTACAGCCGAGCTGTATAGCGCTGCTTTGAGCTAAATGCTAATGTCAGCATGCTAACATGCTCATGATAATGTTAACATGCTTCAGTTTAGCAGCTGTAATGCTCAACATGGTCACCATCTTAGTTTTGTGTGGTTTACCAATTAGCATTAAACACAAATTAAAGCTGAGGCTGATGGTGATGTCATTAGTTTGACACGTATTTGGTCATAAACATAGACTGTATATAAGAAGTGGACGTAGTCACTGTGACATCACTCACTGGTTTGTAGATTGCCATTTGGAAGCCTAAAGTTCAACATTTTGGCCGTTGCCATCTTGGTTTTTTGCAACCAGAAGTGACATGAGAGGGTGGAGCTAAGTTAGCTAACATTATTCATGTTCAAACATGAATAATGTTCGATAATTTATTAATGTTAGGTTGTACAATTAACTTTCATGAACTGAAAACACACAGTGAAAGGGTTAAAGTTGTAATTGAAAACACGGACAACTACCAGACCGGACAACGCCGTGATAGCGACCTGTCAATCACAAGGTAGCCACGTCCTAAAACATACCCTGCTTTGTGGTCTATTTGACTCTAAATGGGACCATAATTTACTAAATGAACTTCACGCTGTATTGAAGAAGACTTGAAACTAGCGATTGAGACCATAAACTCATGTTTACAATGTTTACTGAGGTAATAAATCAAGTGAGAAGTAGGCTCATTTTCTCATAGACTTCTATACAATCAGACTTCTTTTTGCAACCAGAGGAGTCGCCCCCTGCTGGCTATTAGAGAAAATGCAAGTTTAAGGCACTTCCACATTGGCTTCACATCTCACATCTTCATATTTATAAATAATCAGAGGGCTGGATTGAAGTCGTTAAAGGGCCGGATTCATATAGACTGTTAGATAGAAAATATAATAGTCTGACAACTCAAACACAGACAGCGAGTGTTTTGACACTGTGTGTGTGCACTACTCCATCACATCTAATTACCTCGTGCACCTGTGCAACGGTGATGAAGCTTAACAGCTCCTCTGACCACCTACATGAAAGCACCCGGTCCTTTTTGCTTTGGTGTCAAAAGCGATGACACGTGTGCGTGCAAGCTATTGGTTTTGAAGGCAAATCATATTAATCCATACCATGACTCAATTATGGCCCCCCTGTTTAATTGGAGAGATCCTGACTTTGTCCTGGTAAGCTCTGCATACATTAGCACGGATCAAAGCTGCGGGTAAGAATGCGCTCGCTGCCTCTGGTGAGGGAAGTAGAGGAGTGGCATTGTAATGTGTAATCCTTTCATATGCCACCGCTTTCTATTGAACCCACACTTCCATCTTCAGTGTAACAGTTCCACTGACTGATGCCTCATTAATTAATTGTTACACTGGAAGTGCTGTATATTATAATTCAAAGAGAGAAGGGGAAAAAAACGGAGTCTTCAACAGCCTCACTCTGGATTCAGCGTCGGGATTAGACTTTCAAACAAGCAGCAACACCCACTCGAGAAATCTCAATAAGGGGGGGGCAAAACAAAGTGAAGAGAAATTGCCTTATGGCACAATAAACAATCATCTCCTGTCTTTCTGTCTCCTCCTTATATACTGTATGTAATATTTGTTGCAGGCTTGGATCTATTCAAATGACAAAAGCATTACAACAAATAGCTTCTTGTTAATGGAAAATAAATATCCTTCCAACTGCCGACAGTGTTGTGTACTGCAAACAAATACCTCATCTATTTCAACCCGTTAGAGAGCAAAACATCATTTCAGTTTATTGCGTATGGGAGGTAAGATTTGTTGGTTTACCACATTGGAATTCATCTGCTCCGTCTTCGCAGTCCTTTTGGCCGTCACACAGCCAAACGCTGGAGATGCAGTTCCCGCTCGGACAAGCAAAGTGGCCCTCCTCGCACTTCTGCCCATGGGAAACTACGACGAACAACAAAACCAAGTCAGTCCTCTGGGCGTTAGCGATGATTGAGGTCATTATCTTCTCCTAAGCTCTCTCTGAATCTCTGATTCCACTGTCATAATCACCTCCGAAAATGAGATCTGCCTTAAGTCTTCTCTAATTGAAGATGGCTTCCTTAATCTGCACACGCAAAACAGTGCGTCTGTGTGTGTGTGTGTGTGTGTGTTTGCGTTGGCCGCTCACCCTGGCAGTTGGTCTCGTCGGCGTAGTCTCCGCAGTCGTTGGCGCCGTCACAGATCCACGTTGGGTGGATGCACAGTGAGGTGGAGTTGCAGCCGATGAAATCTTTTTCTTTCACCCCCAGCTTGTAAAAGTGAGAGCAGTCGGTGTGGTCTGAATACAAAACACAGCACCACAATAACTGCCTTGTCACAATGGAAGTAATAGTGGAGATAAGTGTGAGTGGCAGTATTCAATCTGATCCAAGCCCAGATTTAAGTTACTGGATCCATCTGAGGTCTGTACTATGAAGCGAGTTAAACATACCCAGGTCATCTTCTCGTTATTTGGCTTAACTAACCCTAACAAACGAGGTCCTGCTAAGTGGTTCTACGACGGTGGTTATTAACTCAGTAAATCAACCCAGGGTTTCTCAATCTGGCTACGAGCGCGTTCACATGAAAGGGGCGCTGTTTGCAGCATGTGACCAATCACAAACATGGACTACTGTCAGCAGAGCGGTATATTTTACAAACAGAGTAAACTACAATATCAAAATTGTCGATATGTTAATGCGGAAGGTAAATTAACACTTATTATTATTAATTTAACGGAATAGTCTACTCAAAAGTCAGATATATTCGTCTAGATGGGGCAGTGATTGTTTGAGAATAGACGGCTGAATAAATTCATTATGGATATTTGATATTGATGTGGTGTGTATGAGTATTTCACCCTTCTTTCAGCTGCGTCCCCGACTCCGGAGGTGTGAAACGGACTTGAGAGCAAATCAAAAAATAAATATAAAAACATAATTCAAAAAGGTAAGCACCCACAGCATACAGCCAGCTGTCCTTCTTGCATTTGTCAGTTTAAACTGTGACTTCTTCGTCTTTATGTATTATTATCATACGATCTGTGCTCTGAGCTCTGATTGGTCAGTAAGTGGTGCTTTTATATGAGTTGATCCCTTATCTGGAACATAACCTCCTCCGGAGCAGGTTTGCTGTTCGGCATAAATTACCATGGCGACCTACCCCGGTAGGAAGTAAACCACCATTGTAGGACTGAAAACCCAGAGTTAACCCTGAAGTTACCTCGCTAACCTCACATCCTGTTTCGTAGTACAGGCATCAGATCGGCTACAGGTAGAGGTATGTGTTTACATTCTCATTTTACCGTAACTGCAATACAAGTCACAGGCTAAAGGACTTACTGCAGCTCTTCTCATCCGAGGCGTCGGCACAGTCGATGACCTGGTTACACCAGGCTGAGCTGGGTACACAGCTCCCGTCCTTGCAAGATGACTCTGATGAGCCACACGTGACATCTGGGGGAGAGAATTAGCATTTCAAAAGGACAATAGAAGCAACACTCGGAGGCAGTTACAGGTACGGCTGACGACAACAGTTAGAACCTCATCCTGTGGGTGGTTAAAATTAGCTCCCGGTTGCTAACTGGCAGATAATAACCACATTTTTTAATGGCAATTGAGAACTTTATTGTTGATGTCAAATTAAAAAAGAAGATGCCAGGCTGAAGATGACACACTAAAGTGAGATAAACTCCTTCCTGAAATCCCAGACTGCTAAGTTGCAAGGTCCACATTAATTATGAGAACACCTCTGTCTCCTTGTGGGCTCAATCAGTTTGCTATTAAGAGTCGATACACCTCAGTATTATCCCACTATAGTCTAATTACAGCAGGGGAATGAGCAAAACTGTAATTTGTACTGGATTATCTCACCATCGAGGTCAAAACAAAATCAGTCTGGCCATATTGAAGGGACACAAAATATTGTCCAGGCAGCCTTTAAGGGCGGGGGTTGGGAGACTCTTTGAATTTGTGCACTCTTTATGATCATGGGGCTCATTAGACAGTGAAGGCTTAGCACAGCATGTGGCCTAGTGCGCCGTATTAATGCAGGCATTAGTGTCGCTGGATCCTGCCCTCAGAGGCAGGACGGATTGAACCGGAGATCAAACGGCTGTGACTCACTGCTGCAGAAAGCTTCATCAGAGTTATCCCCACAGTCATCGATCCTGTCACAGAAACGACTGTTGGCCACACACCGCTGGTTGTAGCAGGGTCTGAAACCCTTCCGACAGCTCCGGTTGTCTGGAAGATGAAACAGTGAAATTCAGAAATGTTTTAGAAATGACTAAGTGCTTATAGAGAGACAAAGTCCCTCCCCTTACGGCGGACCCCATGGGACCTTATTTCGGAAAAAAATAGTAGTCAACGGCGAGAGACGGATTATTTTTTTTTTCCTGTTTGAATTGTGGCATGAATCACACATATGATGTTTGTCACAGTTTGTCGTAGGGTCTGTTGTAGCATTATTAAGTTTTGTGTGAAAACGCTCCGTGAACTCCATCTCTCGTCTCGCACAACATACGTCACCAACACTAGCTAGCTAGTATTAGTACTGTTGCACGCACAGATGTAACATTATCTGACCTTACGTGTTTTATCCAGCGACTCCTCATCTGAGTACATACCAGTACGAAACACACAGGCATCGTAGCTTCAGTGAGAGAGATGTCACTTAGAAGACTTTTGGGTGAGTAGTCTTTTTTAGGGGTGGACGGATTGATCCGAAAATATGAATACTTCCGAAACCTACGTCTCGTTTTGAAGATCGATTCTAGCGTCAATAGGACAGATACAAAAAGAGATCCGTTTCCCTTTTCTACACCCCTTTATATTTCATCAAAGACTAGAATTGCAAACAATGTTCTGTTGTATTGTTTGCTTCTCACTGCTGTTTTGATGTTGTGTGCAAGAAAGAGGAGCATGTTTGGAGCTATTTCACAGCTGTGAATGATGGTTGAAGGTTGTTTGTGCTTTTATTTTTTTGTTCTTTTATATTTGCACTAAAAAAGGCTTAAAAAATTCATTGTTCTCAACAAATAAATGTTTTCACTTTGTTTATTAAAACAAAAAAAAAAAATCATGTTTGCACATTTACAATAATAAAAAAAAACATATTTTTGTTATTTGCCTTAAAGGTGTCCTGTGTTTTAACATGCAAGTAGTTAATAGCAGAAAGCAACAAGTAAGAACATAAGCCACTTTTAATTATAAAAATAATTGGTACTTATATTGGTGATTCTGGCCCTGTATTACTTGGCAACAGATCAAAACCAAATTTTGTGGTATCGCCCACCCTTATACATATTTTCACAGTCTTATACTTCAACAGTTTTAAGACAAACTGCGACTTTCTTGACTTGCAAAATTATCTTTTAAATTGACAAACATCATAGGTCTGATTCATGGCGCAATTCAAACAGGATGTCTCTTGCCGTTGACTACCGCTCATATATTTTCCAAAATAAGGTCCCATTGGGTCCATCGGAAGGGGCGTGACTTCGCCTCTCTAATGCACCAGAAATGTCAACAACTATTTTTTTTACAATAATTCAAAATCCAACCAAAACATTTTTCCGAAAAGTTTCTTACCACAGTACTGCATCTTCTCGTCTGATTTATCTTTGCAGTGGGCCACTCCGTCACAGGTTAGCTGGTAGTTTATGCACTCGCCATTCCCACACTCAAATTCAGTGTGGATGTTGCAGGAGGAATTTTCTGCTGCAGAAGAAGACAATGAGGGTGATGAACTGTGACTGTCAAAATCTCAAATCTCAACTGAGCATATTGAACAAACCTTCTTACATACTGGTGAGCTCAGAGGCAACATTTCACTGCCTTCTGTAGTGAACTCCACATTTACTCCAGCAACCCAGTTGTGGGTCCACATTTATAAATGTCATACAATAACCCCATTACCCTTATACTTCAACTTAAGGGAAATCTGAGATGCCTGGCATATTCTGATATTCAGTTGGTAGCTAAGTCTCATTTGATCTAGTACACTGACTTAATGATAAATGTCAACATTGTAGTGATTTCAGTCATCATCAGGTATAAATACCTTTACAGATTTTGACCATTCTCTGTCTGTGCTCTGCTACTTGCAGCTTCACAATCTAAAAATAGGAAACTTCTTCTTGCTCTAGTGATGAGTGGAATCGGGGTGTGGTAGAAAAAGCCTGTCGTCCTCTAGCGTGACATCCAGGCTACCATCCAGCTCTTCTGAGTCACTTGCCATGTTTAGTCTGGCCAAACCTCCCTCGTTTGAACAGCTCCTCCCACCTTATGGTCTGTCCTCACATTGCATTTCAACTTCAACCAGCAATCTGTCAAATTAGAAAGCCAGACACCAATGAGATGCTTTTGTCTTGTGACTTTAAGCAGGTACGCTTTCAACTTTGTTTTCTGCCATGCTGGCACACGACATTATAGCTTTATTTTCCTGAGCAGCATCGACTGTGACTGCTGGAATCATTACAAACTTACTGGAAGAGACAGCAGCTGTTCATGCTTTCCTGTTTGTGTGCCGTTATGCTCAAAGGAATCAATTCAAAGATAATCAAAGGTTCATGTAAACAGCACAAATAAGAGCTTAACCTGCATGTGGACAGAAGCCAGGTTAAACTACGCATATAAATGTAGCCATAAAGAGTGTCATTACAATCAATATCTGGTACTGAGAATGTTCCAGCGTTTGTGGTAGAATTAAATTTGAAGCTCCTCGTGACTTACACACGCATCTGTTGTCGTCTAACAGGACACGTTCTCCTCGGCAAGAGCAGTTGACCCTCCCGTATGGGGTTAGGAGACAGAGATCACCGCAGCCTCCGTTCATGTGCCGGCATGGCGACAGCTCACCTTCAATAACAATCAAACAGAATAGATTAAGCGATGACAAGCAGCAAGAGAAAAGCTCTCCCCTGAGACACACTCTTTTAAATGGCATCAGTCGAAGATGTTCAATCTTCTGCCTTCCACGTCTACTATATTATTAGTAAGTGATATTCCAAATAAATCTTAAAAAATCCCATGGGAAGATGACACAGATTCTCTGCACTTACGCTTACTAAATAGTTGGTAAATCTAGAAAGGAGCTCCTGCTCTTTGGATCTGAGGGCCTTGACACCAAACCTGATCATTACTGTTAATGGACAAGATAGCTAATATAGATTTTCTCCTGTAAAACTCAATTACAGCGGAGATGGAAACAGCTTGATGTGATGTGCTGTGGCATGACACTGGGCCTCATGCAGCAACATTCTCTTGAATGTCTCCTAACATACAATTTAGTTTCTCTAAATTGTATGTTAAGATAAAACAAATAACAGTAGTCAACTTCAGATGCACCAAATGTTCTTCACCATCCAAATCTGCGTGGCCAATTGTTTATTATTAGCATAGGTAACGCTCCCTAAACACTATAGGGCAGGTGTTAGCATAGGTAATGCCCCCTAAACACTATAAAAGGGCAGGTGTTAGCATAAGTAACGCCAATAAACACTATAGAGCAGGTGTTAGCATAGGTAGTGCTCCCTAAACATTATAGGACAGGTGTTAGCATAGGTAATGCCCCCTAAACACTATAGGGCAGGTGTTAGCATAGGTAACGCCCAGAAACACTATAGGGCAGGTGTTAGCATAGGTAACGCTCCCTAAACACTATAAAAGGGCAGGTGTTAGCATAGGTAGTGCTCCCTAAACACTATAGGGCAGGTGTTAGCATAGGTAACGCTCCCTAAACTCTATAGGGCAGGTGTTAGCATAGGTAACGCCTCCTAAACTCTATAGGGCAGGTGTTAGCATAGATAACGCTCCCTAAACACTATAGGGCAGATGTTAGCATAGGTAACGCCCCCTAAACTCTATAGGGCAGGTGTTAGCATAGGTAACGCCCCCAAAACACTATATAACAGAAGGTATTAGCACAGGTCCCCCCCAAACACTATATAATGGCAGGTGTTAGCATAGGTAACAAACATTATATAAGAGCGGGAAAATGTGTCCTTATATTGCTTACTGCATGACGTCCAATGTTTGTATTCACAGATACCAACAGGACTAAGAAATACACCACTAAACCAAAAATAGGCAGATATATTATTATTATTCAATAACAAATTTCTACAGATGTTTATTATTATTATTATTATTTTTAAGCATGGGGTTGATTTAAGTTTGAAATGCTGCACTTGTAGTTTGTTTTCATTTGAAGGCTCACCTATGGTCAACATATAAATAAAAGAGGCTGTTCTGTTGTTAAAGGCTACCACTAGCCTCACTGACAGGTAACAAATGTATTACAATACTGCGTATGTGGTCTCTCTCTGCCTGGGGTGCTATGTGAAAAAGATGTGTGTAGCTCTGTGGGAATCATGTATTTCACTAAATTGCATGACATAACCCCTAAAAAAAAAAAAAAAAAAAAAAAGATTTGAGTGCTTGTCTAGTTCTGAGAAATAAAATGTAAAAAAGTAGCTTAGCAACAAGAGATGTAGTATTAGTGTTCAGAGACAAACGTGCGCTCTGGAGACCCTCGGTTATTACCTGCCCTCCAGCCATGAGTATTTTATTCATGAGAGAAGAAAGCGTTCTGCAGCTCAGGTAAACCATCTATATGATTATTTAGATTCAGGATATTCATGACAAGGGAAATGCAATAAGAGGTTAACAATGTAAAGACGGGAAGAGGATAAACTGATTAGCAGATCAACCAGTGTTGGTCACTGCACATTATACTGTAGACGTGCAGCTGTGCCCGTGCAGGTCATAGGATGTGATTACTTCCCATGACGAGATAAACGAGGAACAGCGTGGCTCTCGGCATCCGAGTCCAACCGGTGGGACCCGCTTAAACCCACTTCCCTTTGTCCTACTTGGAAATATAACTTTATACGACACTTAAGAGACTCCCTTTACAACGTAGGCTACTTTTTTTTATTAATTACCTCTGAAACTTAAGTTTCTAGCCATTCTAAATAAGACCTCCTTCATTTATCATAACCGCTGTTTTTTACATAAATATGAGAAGCCTTTTAAAATATTTTGCTTTTAGTTAGTTGAGCCTGTATGATATACCAGTCCGATATTATCCGCCAATATTCGCCAGAATATTTTACTGTTATAATATGTACCTAGACTCATCTTTCGGGAGCTACGTGGTGTCCTGATCTATCTGTTTTAATTCTGCTAGATATTTCTTTAATCCACCACCCATCCTATCGAACACTGGATGTGCATGTCTTTCTTATCTTTTCTTTTTCATCTTGACTTGGTCTTTAACAAGAAAGTTTTTTGTTGAACTGTATAAAGATTATATAAGTATTCTGCCTCAATGTACAATATATCCTTGTCACAAATTATTAAAAAAAAACTTCACAAAATGCTTTTGATAGGCTACTTATGGAAATATCTACTCTGTTGTACTTTTTTTTGTATATCATAATAACAATGTATTTTTTTATATTGTAATATTATCAAGTAGCTACTGCCTAATATTACTGCTGACTTGTGTGGTGGAGCTGTACTGGGGTGTGTGGTATTTATTTTGATAATCAGCACTGGATGATTTAAAGCACACTTGTATGAAGGAGGGAAACCTGCCAAAATAAAAACTGAATAAATAAATAAATAAATTACTCAATAAATAAATAAATATGCCATTAAAAATACATTAAAAAAATCATATGAAAAATAAATGTAGGCATTAATTTATTGATTGGTTGAAAATGTGAAATAATTTTATATTTTACCTTTGTATTAATTCCCTTATATATAAATACTCTTCTTTTTTTTATTTTTTATTTTATTAATTTATTAATGGCTTAAGAAATGTTTTTTTTTTAGTTAAAAGTTAGTGACAAGGCTATGCTTGTCAAAAATGGAATATCAGTTGACATATTGTTCTCAGATTTCATTATTTTAATTTAGATTGTATTGTTTATTAAAGAGGAAAATACATTTATTGCACCAGAGAAAAATAAAAGCTCATTTCCATCTGTAGCCCCTGAATGGAGGCCACCGGAGATAGGGAGGTTGATGAAATAAAAGATAATAGTCAGTTGTGGTGAATTAAAACGCTTACATAACACTTTGAAAAATGTTGATATTGGTATTGACCTCAAATAGCCTGGATTGTTCTGGCTTTATTACTTCCCCAAATGAAAAAAAAGTCTAGCCAGTGGGGGAGGAAACTGTATGCATGCCTCAATAAACAAACCAAAACACAAGTGCATGCAAACTGTCAGAGTGGCACGGATACGCTCTAATATTCTCACTTTGCTAAAGTAAAAAGTACATACTGCAACATATTTATTTTAGTCTAAGGTACACTAACATAATGAATATGCACATGTGTACAGTAAACTCCTGCACAAAAGCACACATCATCACCCAGGCACCTGCACACACACGCAATACACAAATATTTGCAGACACCTCACCGCATCCAACGGTCATTAAATGGAGCTCATCTCCAGGTGTTTAAATACTCACAGTTGTTTGTGTCCCTGGCCACGGCTATAATTCCCATTGGTTGATGAGGTATGTCTGCTCGAAGCACCTTTGTGTCACCGCCCGTGAACTTGTTTGATCGCAGCACAGACCTGCGGGCCCAGTCGGACCAGTAGATGAAATCTGCATAGATGGCGAGCCCGTAGAAGTTTCCAGGTCCGGATTTAACTATGACCTAAAAATTAAAGAGCAAAGCACTCATGTTAGGACTGCTTCCCATTATGCTTTTCAGATTTAAGTCTGTCAAATGCCACTCTGGTACTAGCACATTTACAGTATATGCAGGGTTCAACGTTAATGTTTTTTGCCAAGTCGGGCGAGTGGGTCAGAAATCTACTTGTTCACTTTTAACTTGTCCCTATACAATTTGTTTTATTTATTAGTAGTTATCAAACAACAACAAATACCAAAGTAAATTGGCATGTTTAATCTTTATTTAAATACATTAATCTGGAGTTTCGCCCCCAAAAATACAGCCTGAGGGCCAGAACCGGTCCGCAAAGGGTCTGATCCGGCTCACTTGATGAGTTTGCGAAGTGTAAAAATCCTTAATTCCAATTTTTCAGTAAAATACACTTCTAGTCTTATTAGTCCACAGGGGGGTTGCGCTGTCCTAATATGAGTAGCAGGCTCTGCTGGACACGCTATTACAGATCCCATGTGCTTATGTACAGGCTACGTGACACAACACCGTCAAGCTCCTGTTCATGCAGGAGCCGCTGGTGGAAAAAAACATCTTTGTCAAAAAGGAGAAAAGTGGACTCAGTGTCAGGTTTTCCAAGATAAAATGGACCAGTTCCTATTTCATCACAGCGGTAAATGGGAAGCCAATATGCTTGGTGTGTTCGCAACACCTTTCAATCCTCAAGGATTATAATATTTGGCACCGCCATCAGACTCATCATGGGCGAAAAATACAAGAACTTGGAAGGACAACTGAGAACAGAGAAGATCAGAGAGACACTCTCAGTCTGTTCATCATCTGTTTTGTAAATGGATTGTTCATTAATTGAGTAATGTTTTCAGAATAGATTTCTTTACACTAAAAGAAAGGGAAACATTTGGAGGTGTTGTTATTTATAGGTTATTATGCAATGGTTTTACTGGTCCAGCCCACGAACTAAAATGAGATTGACACCCTTGCTCCAACGCCACCCAACTAAACATCTGATTGAAATGCTTGCGTGTGCTTCAGCTCATAAACTTTGTCTTTACCCACCGCCATTTTCTCACAATGAGAAGGAAGTGAGATGGCTGCCTCCTTAGCTACTTACATCATCAGCTCTGAAAAAAAAACCCAATGTGTTTAATTATTTTTTTCCCCACTTGCCTGATCCTGCAAGTGATTTGTTAGATTTACTAGACCAACGTGGCATTTGACTTGCCCCGGGCAAGCAGGTAATCCTCCCTGCTGAGCCCTGATAGGTGAATGCATCTATGTGCCAGATTAGATGATACGACGATAACAGCGGAACTCATATATTTCACACAGTCAATATTTGCACTTCCATCTACAAACCAATAACTCTTTTCAAGATCTGGCTGGAGAAAGCATCGACAGAATTTTGAGTGCATCCCTAGGAATAAATGTGGACGATAATGTTTCAACTCATTAATCAACGCATCACCCCCACCGCCCACATGACTGCTTAACCCAGATGTTGGGGGGAGTAAATGACAGTGTCATTGGCAGGGAGGCAGGAATCCATCAGATGCCTCCTTGTGGGACTCTCCAGGCTTGTGTGGGGGGTGTGATGGGGGGGGGGATCAGGGCCTCCAGCAGCTCTGTAGTCTCAGCCATTAGTGGGACAGGCTTGTAAGCAGCATCACATTAGCCCTGTGCCATACTGGGATTAATAGGACAGGTGTTGATTAAAGGAGCCCAGCGTGTGGAAGCAACAACTGGCCATCAGGCGAGTGAGAGACAGAAACAGAGGCAGAGAGAGAAAGAGAGGGGAAAGATACGACGCCATATGGGGGGCGGATGGAACATATTGATGGGAAATTAGATTTGGGAGACATTAAGTTTACAGCCAGAAACATATTACTTTTGTGCTGAACTTGTGTTTTTGATAAATGTGAACATAATTCACGCGTTCGTATCACTCTTTCACTATTTAACAATGTTAAAATGAGATATAAGGTCCCTTATTTAGACTGATATATATGAATGTTCTACCTTTTTCTTCTAGTTTTTTGATATGTATCTCATCATATGTTTATACCCTTGTATACTATATATTTTCTTATATATATATTTATGCATTTTCAACCTTTTTCTATCTTTTTTTATATGTTCCTTATCTACTATATTTATGATACCTTATGGGAATTTTTATGTTAGGTTACTTGTGGAAATATTTACTCTCTACTTTTGACATTTTTTTTGCATCTCATAATATAATTTATTTATATTGTAATATTTGTATCAAGTTGCTACTGCCTATTATTATTGTTGTTGACTTGTGTAATAGAGCTGTAGTGGCATGAATGGTATTTTTTTGCTAATATGCACTGGGTGATTTAAGGCACACCTGTATGAAGGATGGAACCTGACAAAATAAAAACTGAATAAATAACTCGATAAATAAATAAATAAATAAATAAATAAATATGTCATTAAATGTACCACATTTCATATTAAAAATAAATGTAGGCATTCATTAATTGATAAAATGTCACATAAATTAATATTTCTGTTTTAATTTCCTTCTTTTGTATTTATCTTTGTATTAATTCCCCTATCCATCTACTCTTCTATTTATTTTTTTTATAATTTTATCAATTCAATAATGCCTACATTTATTTTTGGTACATTTAATTGCATATTTATTTATTTATCAAGTCATTTATTTATTTATTTATTAATTTTTGGCAGGTCCTGTCCTCCCTACACCTGATTGCAATCAAGCCCAAAGTGAATCTGATGAAGCAACATGTGAAACGTGTAGCTCTTTCTTTGTTTTTAATGTAATTTGTCATTACAATAGTGTTTATTTTATGTCAATACCCTGGTGTGCACTGGGATTTCTTTTGATTTCATCTGGTTTACTGTGGTTTCCCCCGCACCAGCTGCACCCAGTAGAGAAGCATTACTAGAGAGAATAGAAGCACCGCTGTGCACAAGGTATCTTCATTCCTTTTGTTAAAATAAGGTACTTCAATTGCCATGTCGACTATGTCCAAACCAATGACCTCAATGAGCCTCGCTTTTACATGGAAACATGCCCAGAGAGCACACTGCTGACACAGAAACTCACACGACACTAATCATTCCCAGACAGTTCTCATTTTACATTCAATCTATTCACGATAAAAAGAGCATCTTTTCCCCGCTAAACATGCTGACATCTTCCCTTATCATGCTCTCTGCTGCCCTTTGTGAAGCACTGCCTTCATTAACAACATGGGTCTCCACTCTCACAATGGCACGGGGGAGTGAGCCCTGCCACAGCTCTTGTTCTTCTCTGCCGTCAACCACGCAGTCAGCATGTAATGGCACTGCTGCAGAGAAGAAGAGTAGCTGGGCCATTCAAGGGTACATTCATGAGATTCAATACGAAATTGGAGTTCTATAACGTGTTTAATTGTTTCTATTCTAGGGCCGTTTTTTATACCAAAATGAAATTTGCAGTCTTTTGCAATTTTGCAAAATCAGAACAGAGTGAAGTGAAAAGGGAGCCTTAAAGGGATAGTTTGGGTGTTTAGAAGTGGGGTTGTTTGAGGTACCTATCCATACTCAGTGTATTATCTACAGTAGATGACGATCACCCAAGTTAGCAGAGTTACCGCACGGAAGCAAAGCCATGTACAGCTGTGGACTGGAGAAGCAGCAAAACATATTTTAGCCACCTAAAAGACAGGCCCATATAAAAAAAAAAAATCAGCCGTTATCAATGCTCTCGCCAAAGCAACCAAACTCCATTGAAAAAAAAACAACAATTTTGGTGGACCTTTGTTTTAGGTGGTTAAAATATGTTTTGCTGCCGGCCCCGTCCACAGCAGTACACTGATTTGCTTCCGTGTGTTAACTCTGGATAACTATGGACAGGTACCTCATATAACACCACTTCAAAACACCCGAACTATCCCTTTAAGCTTCTATCTCCACACTAATCTTCTTGTCTACAATGGATGGCTTGTTTTAAGATTTTCACAACCGCAGTTTGGGTAAGTGCTGAAGTTGACAATCAGCTACCTCTGTTTAATTTACACATTTTAATTGGAATGGTGAATTTGCACCCAGAGCGGCCTCACTGCAAAGCCTTCATTAGCAGGACTACACTGCAGCGAGGGCTGGTGGGGACCCAAAGGTGAGGACTCTGAGCCTTGTGACCCGGCTCAGCAAGCATATGGGTGACTAATTGAGATGGGCCGAGGTGCGGAGCTGCTGAGGTCATGTCAAGCAAAAACTGAAATCTTTAACAAAAAAAGGCCATTTTTTTACTGTGATCTTAGATATATCCATTTATATATATAATCTTTTATATATCCAGCTGGGATTTTATTCATTATGCATGCAATTTCATGGACAAAATGAGAACTCCCCTCACTGAGCTTCTTTACTTTAGCAGAGAAATGACTTCTGTGATTAAGGAAACCATCTGTCCCCTCAGAGCTGAAATATCAGAAAGAACATCAAGAGGTATTTCAGATCCTATCCGCTGTATAGAGAATCATGTTTCAGGAGCTCAATAGGGATGGGAGATTAAATGGAAGACATTTCATTTCAGAAGAAAAGGGCAGATCAATCTGACATCCTTGTTTCTCTTATATTTTGGAATGAAACATCTCCATCACTGAGAGAGAAATGTGGAAAATATATTCTAAATAGTGAGTCACTGGGTCATTTTCATTAAAAACATTCATTGGTGGAGCGCCTTCGTAGCCAAGTGGTTACAGCCCGTCATGTCACATAACAGCAACGTCCCAGGTTTGATTCCATCCTGCATTTGTTGAATGTAATTCCGTATCTCTCACCGCTTTTGAATCTTTGATTCATGGGGATTTCAACGGGTATCATACAAGTAAGGGCCAATGTACAGCGAGCTGGTCATTGTTGTGAAATAAACCCTGACAGGGCGATGGGGCACCCCAAAGCACAATGACGCGGGTCACAACAATGACTGTTCATTATCCCGCTTATTACATCGCTACTTACTTAATAAATCAATAATTTGACATAAAAACGGTACGCCAGACATCAGAACAGCGCCCATAGCAACGATCTGTTACGCATAGCAACGGTCTGCTATTCAAAAATAACAGATCATAGGACACCATGCCTGACCAATCAGATTATCACTTTATCTTTTTATCCTGTTAAGATATCCTGACCTTTGACCACAAAATACTAATCAGTTCATCCTTCACTCCAAGTGGATGTCTGTGCCAAATTTGAAGAATTTCACTCAAGTTGTGAGGTGGACGTGAGGTCATAGAAAAAATGTGGAATTGATTAAAACGTTGATAATGACAAAAAATTAAATGGGGTTATGAAAAATAAGAAGCTAATATTTTTATAGAGGGAAATAATCTATTGTTGGCTTTATGTTCATACTCACATATCTGCTGGAACCATCGTAGTCGCATCTCTCAATTTTGCCAAGGCTTCCGTCTGAAAAGTAGAGCTTCTCCGCTTTGTGGTCAATCGTCAGTCCATTGGGCGTCAGGATGTCAGAACCGATGATGATCTTCATGTTCTTGCCTGCTAAGGTGGATCTCATGATGCTCGGTCTCTGCTCATTCCAGTTGGTCCAAAACATCAGGCTAACGTGAGAGAGGACAAACAAAACAAACACGTAATTACTAGTGAGCAGACTAGTCTTTTCTTCTTCCTAGCAAGTGACTTCATCTTAATGTGTCATCAGAAACTTCCTCCCTCCACAAAAGAACTTAACCTTCTATGAATTCACCCCACCTGAGCAATAACTACAAAACAAATATGTGTAGTCTGAAATTAAATCAGGGAGCTGCTAAACCAACATGTCAACCAGGGAACTCTTCACCAGGCCGGAATAACAAACCCTAATAAACAGGAAAATGTTTCTCCCGTGAATAAACTTGCTGGAGGTTTATGCAGTCGTGTCAGTCAGTTATCAACATGTTGCCAAGACCTCCATGGCCCGTCATCGGCTTCCCCTTTTTGCCCTGAAGGAGCTCATCACCGATAAAGTGGAGCTCGGTTTCAATTTGATAAAATGGATTAGCATCACACATTGTGAGATAGAGGTCATTTATTCATATTCCCCTCTGCGAAGACTTCTAAGAATATGAAAAACATAGATAATAGCAATGGAGTAAATAAATGAAAGATTTATATCTTAGTCTTTATGGGTTTGCAAGATGGATGGTGCACATTTGAAATCCACAGCTATGCAGATAAACTACAGAAAAAAGAAGTGGATATGTTTCAAATTGTAAAAAAAACATTTTTTCAATTCCTGGGCTCTCATTTCATACTATGATGAAGTCATGGAAGTCCACTCTAGTGCGATAATAAGGTTTCTGGTCAGAAGTCACAACCAGGGACAGCTAATTAATCGCTTGAGTTTGAATTCTAATTATCAGACAGTGCTGCTGGACTGGGATGGATATAGTGCCAAATTGCCAACCAAGGATATAGTCTGAGGTCAAGAAAATTAATTTAGTTAGTACAACAGGAGGAGCGGGGCAAGATACTACTCACTCTTTATAGACTGCTCACAGACACATTCTTATATTCATGAATATGCAAGTGTTAAATCTGAACTAGATGTGGCAGGAAGACTGAGGTGTTATTATTTTGAACAACAGAAAACACCTTTTCCGAGAGATATCTTTTTTTTAACTGGCACACAAATGAAACTGTTAAATCAGGTATTAAAAAAGCTGCTCAGAACAAATGAAAACACTTACACCTGAGGTGTAAAAATGCGAACCAAAACACAATCTATAATGCTACAAATCCTTGGCACTGAACTTTAACTTCCAATTCAAATGATGTCTCATTTTGTGGATTGTCTCATATTTCTACAAGCAAAAACATACAACAAAAAGACCATTGGAATATTTCTATAAGACGCTATAATCACATTTACAGTGAATACTACACATAGGGGCTTTAAATATATTTTTTTCTAGCTTAAACACCAGCAGCAACCTTCTGTATTAAGTGGAATTTATTTATATGCTTTCTATATATTATGCAGTTGCATTGTGCAAATAAACAATTGGATGTCTCAATATTTTTTACAATTAAACAAAGACAGAAACAATTCTAGTCGGCAGCAAAGACGAGAGGCTCACAAAAAGCACTAAAAACAAAAGAGCAGGTTAAGAACCTGCATGTTTTAATTGACTCCGACCTGAGTTTTCAAAGTCATGCAAAAACAACAACAAAATCAGCATAAAAACAAAGCCAAAATCAGGGACGTAATGGCAAAACAGTATTTGGAAAAATGGATTCGTGCTTTTATCTCCAGCAAAATTGATTATGCAATGGACTTCTGACAGGACTTCCTAAAAAGACCATCAGACACCTACAACTTATTCAAAACTCAGCTGCAAGACCAAATGCAAAAGAACAGCCCACATCACCCTAGTTCTTAAATCTCTGCACTGGTTGCCAGTAAGCCACATTATTGATTTTAAAGTATCACAGGTCTATAAATTTCTACATGGAGTTGGCCCAAAACACATAACTGACATGCTCGAGCAACACAACCCTGTGAGACCTCTTAGATCACTGTGGTGGTTAGTGGTACCCCGAACGAAATCCAAACAAGGAGAAGCGGCTTTTAGTAACTATGCAGCACAATGTTGGAACCAACTGCCTGCTGGTCTTTTGAATCCAGACTGAACACCTTATTGTTTAAGTGCTTTCAACTAAGCTTCAACTTCAGCTTTATATTTTCTTGAACTCTTTTATCTTCTATCTTTTCTTTTATTGTGTTGTTAACTGACTTGATTTGTTCTAACTCTGCTTTGTATTGTTTTAAATTCTATGTACAGCACCTGGAACCTACCTCTGTGTATGAAACATGCTTTATAAATACAATTGCCTTACCTTGCCTATCTTAGGGAGAAAAAAAAAGGCCTGACTTTTGTAATGTTCTTTAAATAACAGAATGCTTTTATGTCATATCCTCTGGATCATTAAATAGAACCACAGCTTTTTCCTGAATCAACTTGACACTAAATAGGGCTGAGATAATGAAGATCGAAAGCTATATAGACTATGGTGTCATCAGCATAGTAAGAAAAGCAATATTGTGCTTTAGGATGGTGACCCTTAGTGGTAATAAATAATACGGAGTAGCTGAACATATATCAACATATAAATAACAATATTGAACTTAAGTCCAGACCTTTTTGGATTAACTGACTGATATAATAATTGTGGGAGAGTTTAGAGACTTAGAAGAGCTACTGACTTTTGACACTCATCCAGGGCCAGGACATGTGGATGATCTTCCTCCGAGAGAGTGACCACGGCCTGCCGGCTGAAAGCACCGATCCGTTCCTGGTCCACAGTTTGTCTGGTGATGGTGGAGGTAGTTGAGCTGGTCCAGTACAAGGTGTCCCAGGCCCGGTGGTAGGCCAGGCCCTCCACTGAGCCCACATCTGAAAGAACAGACACATAAGACATCTGTTCAAGATCCAACCAAGTGAATTAATTCAGACACACACAGAAAACACAAGCCAGCCTGAAGGACACTCATGTTTAAAGCTGCATTTGGATCTACTTTACATCTAAATGTGGAAAATACATCTGTCTTATCGGTCTACATCACAAGTTATAGCTGCAACAATGTGTATTGCATCCTTTGTTAGTAAAAAATATTCTCAATGCAGAGTGAGACCAACTGATTCTTGATAGTAAATCCAATACTATGTAGGCCATAGGGAGCATGTATTGATATCATGTTGTGTGGCCTTTGGGTAATAAAATCAACGAAAATTAAATCATTTAAGTTATGCGCCACTGCCATCTGGGGCCACTAAACTGCAAAGTTGCCTAGTGCAGCTTTAGGTAAAAATATTGACTTTGCTTGTAACAGATGGCAGGCTCCGATTGTGTTAGAATTGGGATTATGTTTCCTTGGTGATTGACAGGGAAATGACTTCATGCCTCACTACACCGGACAGACAGCTATTTGTTGATGCAACAGTCACTCAGCAACTGAATATGTTTTCATTGTGAACCAATTTCCTAAACAGTGAATATAAAACGGTCTTTGCAGCCTCCCAGGTCGTTGCAGGAATGTGACTGACAGGGAGGGGACCTCCAGAGAGAGAGAGAGAGAGACAGTGATCACAGACAGAAATTATTAACTCTATATTTTGTTTTTGTGGCAATGGTTTCATAAACGACCTATTGAATATGACCGTCACTGTTTCAATATTGCACAAGCGTCAATCTTAATAAGTAAGGTCAGAATAACTGCAATAATACGGTGTTGCCGAGTTGTCATCATGTACATGAATGTGACTACTGCTCCCCATGGACCGCTGTAGGATATTTGTGGAAGCCCCTGACTGGTAAAAAACACACACTCACAACTGTACATACTAAAGCTGCAAAGAAAATGTCGACAACCTGCAAGAAGCATTAGAAAATGCCAATCAAGTAAACACAACAACAAAAAAAAAGTCCCTCTGAGTGCAATAGAAAGTTAAAAAAATCCTCTAAAGATCAGATAAAGGACGCTTAAAATTTCCCTGGAAAGAAGAAATTTAATTCTTAATTATCTTTCTTAACTCTGATACAGCCCATTTATTAAAATCCAATAAAGCCATGCTCGACAAAGTCACTGGCCCCTAAGATCAGATATAACATTTTGTCAGCCAGAGAGGAAAGCGGGTTTGTTCGGGCTTTGGAACGATTACCTGCATGAATCAGGTTCTCTGTGAGGGCTTGTTCATGTGTAACTTTTCTGTGTACTTTTTATCGTTGTTTGACAAAACCAGATATCATCCTTGCTAAGTAAAACACGCATAGAAAGGCCAGAGGAGTGCCTTCTCAATGAGCAACAATATTGATAAGAAGTAGGGCTGTTAATCGATTAAAATATTTAATTATGATTAATTGCAGGATTGTCCGTAGTTAATCGCGATGAATCGCAAATTAATCACACATTTCTTATCTGTTCAAAATGTGCCTTAAAGGGAGATTTTTCAAGTATTTAATACTCTAATCAACATGGGATTTGCCAAATATGCTCACTTTATGCAAATGTATGTATATATTTATTATTGTAAATCATTTAACAACACGAAAAAATGACAAATAGTGTCCAGAAACCCTCAAGCCCAACAGACAACAACAGCTGTCAGTGTGTCAGTGTGCTGACTTGAC
>CAKAOH010021409.1:0-11598 GCA_916701665.1 Sebastiscus tertius | reverse complement strand
CCTATATACATTGCATCAGTTGCACTTTAATTAAGTGTAACAATGCCTACATGTATTGTCCCTGTCAAATAAATTAATAAATTAAAAAATTAAAACCTATTACTTGAAGCCTGACAATGGATTTTTGTCGCAATAATCCAGCTGCTGTGCAAAGTTATATGCAAAGAGTATTTTTTAAGGCCATGGTGTTTTGCTACAACATGTTACCAATAATAAGTACTTATTGTTTCTTCACAACATTAGCCAGAAGGTCAAATCTAGTAACGGGGTGGACACAAAAACATGAACACTTAAATATGATTCCATGCAATACTGATCCCTAGAGAAAATACTGGCTTTGCACAATACACAGTATAACCCCGGACAAAATACAGTAACATTAACACCTTATTGTTAAATTAAAATTGTATTGTATTGTATTAAATTGCAAGCTGATTATTACTTTGTCTTCACAACTATTGCATTAGATTGTATTATATTTTCCAAGTGTATTTTAAACATGTTTGTGTTATTGTGTCCCCATTGAAATTTAATGGAGAAAAGCCATTACAGCTACATCCTCCGATTCTGTGTATGTCGGCTATTTAACATTTAACAAATTAAACTTACTGCAATGTCTTTTCCATTCTCTCTTTTTTAAATTGAGACGCTGTGTGCTTTAAACATGAGAAAATTCATTTAAAATTATTGAAGTTATTTCAAAACAGCACATTTATATATTTAATCAATGCACAGTGAAATGCTTCTCCTGATGATGAAGATATTTTACAAAGGCGTTTGCGCAGTGAAATTTGTTATTAAGTATTTATAATCGTGAAAATATAGACGACTGAAGGAGATGGCGGATACGTGTATTGTTAGTTAGTTAATAAAATGTAATGAAAAATATTTAATTTAGTTCCTGCGTACAGTGCAGAAACAAACACACGCTGTACATGATATATAACTTTATATATCAGCTGATAACTGTCTGTTTCTCTTTTTATCTTTTACACAACCTGAGCTCTTCGACGGCGAAGAGAAGAGAATAGAGAGAGATAAGGAGAGGAGAGAAATAAGCAGAGGGAAGGTCAAGAGTGAGGAGAGAAACAAGCGATTACAATACATCATTGCATGCCACTAGAGACTGGTGCTGCTGCTGCTGCATGTGTTTACAGTGCTGCTTCATTCACACACATGATCAGTCAAAACAAGGCTGCTGCTGCTGTTTATAACTAAAAAAAAAAAAAAGTGATGGGAGTCTAAATGGGGATGAGGCCCTGCCGGTGAATGGCAGAGAGAAGAATGGCAATGAGGCAGGTAGTAGGCGAGGTGTTAAAAGTTGATTAGGTTGTTAAAGGTCACATAGTCAGGCCTCATCAGCTGTCCCAATGGAGCACAGGAAGCAGCTCAGGGCCTCAGCACTGCTGCTAATGAGACAGAAGCAATGGCATCCGTACTAACATATGGATATATCTTGCTCCCATGTACAGCGATCTTCTGATGGTACATGAGCGTGCACGCCAGTACGCAGTTAATGTGATGACGATAACAAAAAAAACATCTCGACTAGCCTGAGGTTAATGTAACAAGCCTCGCACAAGAACACACAGTGCAGAAGAAGACTGGCTGAGGCATGTAAAGCGAAATTATTAGATCACAGAAATTGGGAATGCAATGTAGGTTTTTAACATGCGTATGTACTACACAACTCACACACACACACACACACACAAAGGTTTACACACCATAAACTTTCACATTACAGATTCATTTGCTCATTTGAGCAAATCTATGTTTGGTCCACCCACTGCTCTTGAAGGGTCAGTCTTATGAAACGATTGCGTATTTAATGAGGCTCCGCATACAAGCAGCTCACACACACACGTTCACACACACACGTTCACTACACACGCACTCCCATACACACTCATTACGTACACGGTGCTCCCACTCAGTACAGTTAAAAACATGCTGATGTATGAGTAACTGCTGATAAAGACAGAAGATGCATCCACCCCCCAGAAACACAGAGCCAAAACTACCAATCATGGCCAACCCTTTGAACGCCTCACTGACACACACACACACACACACACACACACACACACACACACACACAAACACACACACACACACACACACACAAACACTTTACTGCAACGCTGAAAAATAAGGTCAGCCATCAGAGATGCAATTATCATATTTCCAACAGGTGCATTTATTAGAGCTACGCTTCGTTTGCTTTACTGAATCTAAATCAGGCTGGGGGGTCGGGGGGGGGGAGGAGTATTGGGGGCCATTACAGCGCAGTGATCAGTGCTAATACAGCAACATAATGTCCTGCAGGTTTACATGTTTGCAACGGCACTCTGTCAATGCCTGTTTCTGCCACAACAAAGCCTGTCAGACGCATTATGGGTTGAAGTGATCAATATTTTTTATTACCACCACTTTGTTCTACCTCTCGCACATAAGCTCCAGAATAATTGACATTTATGCAATTATCAGGGCCAGTGCCTTTCTTTTCTACACAAGTGTGCATGTGTCTGTGCATGTGTCCGTGTGTTTGTTCCTTTCTATAAATGAACATGTGGCAGCATGTGGTTATGTATTAGAGAGTTATGTGTACTGATCTGTGTGCGCTAGCGTTGGATATTGTGTGTATACCGCGTGCGTGTGTGCGTGCACGTCTGTTCATGTAAGAACTTAAAGTTAGAGTCCCTCATAATGAGAAGCCCATAAAGGTGAGGCTGGATCACAGGGAAAGGGCATCAGAACAAGAAGTGATGACGATCGCTATGGTGTTGGCCTCCGCGGTAACCAATCACAGCTGAGAAAAAAAAAAAAGCACAGCACATGTAGTGACACAGAGCTATACTGTACCTATTTTAATTCAGCCTCTGCAAGAACAGACCTGTCCTTACAGCGGAGATGGTGGAAAGAAGCTAAATCACACTCGATATCAGCGTTGGCTACAACTGCCATCAATGGGTAATCAATAGAGCGGTGCACCTATGGGAGACGTGTTCCATTAAGTCTGCGGGTCAATGTGTTTGCCAGCAGATAGCACTGGTTTATTTTCCCTGACGCTTGTCCACCAGTCCGATACCCCACATGCTTTATTAGCTGCCCTGCTTGGCTCCATTGATACGTATCAGTGGTCACCCCCGGAGTCCTATCAGTCAGTGACTCTCAGAAGACAGAGGGTGAGCACATACGACATCTGACCTCTGACCTGGGATGACCCTCAGATAATTAGGTGTGTGTGTTTACCAAACATCTGCTCCGCTTGCACCATTGCTCTACTGTCTGAAAAATAGAGTCACATTTATAACACAGACACAAATACTATTAGTGAGTTATGATGCAGAAGTGGGCTAAATATTGAGCGAGATTAGTAACAGACAGAAAACTGCAGCCAAATTTCAACTACCCAATATGTTATTGGCTGGTTTAACTAAATTGTGAAAATGTGGGTATCATTTTTTTACATAATTTGTCCTTTAGTTGATATTTCTTTCTTTGTCAGCATCAAGCTCTTTTGTCAGCACGTATATGTCATCACTACACAGGCTGACAAACAGAATGTGAGAACATGCACCGAACACAAGCGCTAGTAATTAATGAAATGACCTCTGAATGCTGCACCTACAGCAGCCCCTTCTCATCACAGCTACACACACACACATACTGGAGTAGAATGCCAGTCTGTAGCTGCTGGAACCTGCCAATTATTCTGTACTTTACTGGACCCTCGCTGCATCGGAGGTGTGATTGGAATAACAACCATCCTCCGAGCCACGCAATTCTCCATTCCCTGTAGGGCGGCACTGAACCAGCAGGGGTAGACGAGATGGTAGCGACGACGAGGAAGAGGATGCGTACGAGACGGTGGAAGAGGGAGAGGGAGAGGAAGCAAAAAGCCAAGGATTACATGATGCAGGAGAGGAGGAGTGGGGGGTGTGGGGGGGGTTAGAGGGGGGATACAGGGGGAGAAGTCAAAGCCGGGGCTCCCTGGCAACATGCAGAGGCAGAGGCAGTGTGAGAGTGAGTGCTGTCTGAGTGACACTCACTCTCATATCCCCCCCTCTGGGGAAATAACCCCCTTAATCCAGCGTGCTCTTTCAGATAGACAAGATCACCCTTCTTCTCCCAGCAAGGATATGAAACGCTCCCCCTTGTGATTCAAATACCAGGGATGAGGGCTGGAAATCGAATAGACAACAATGTGACGTGGCGCTGCTAGAGAGAGACATCAATGGCCCCGTCTCCTCCCCTCCGGCAGCTGACTCGCTGCCACCGACGGAGGCACAAAGTCATTGGTTAAAGCTGGAGGAAGTGGCCTGCCATTGGCTCATTTGTTGGGAGGTGGCATAACATTGGTAGTAAGAGGCACAATTTTAGAGTGAGGCGCTTTTTACTCTAAACACCTGCTTTTTTTATAGGACAAAGAAATCCTATTTAATGTTAGAACATTTTGTGTATTTATGCTACGATATGGTGTGCAGGTTTTTTTCATTTAGTCTAAAATAGCTGGCCTAAATTCTTGGTTTCTGAAAATCATCTACTATATCCTCCCTGCTGTTTTTAATGCCAAGACCATTTTAGTAATATCCTTTTTAATAAGCACACACACAATGTGACAAATACTCTGAGACGGAGTTAATTAACAGTGCACAGCGCTGGACGGATCGCGGAATCAATAAAGTAAAGGCGGGCCCGGTCGCAGCAGGCCGAGCGGCAGGACCCGCCAACCACGCAGCCTTTCAGTGTAAACCGAGGGAGGTCTTTTTCTCTCCTTACTGGTAAATCACTCCACAGCCAGGCTGCTTGGCACACAGAGCGAACTGCAGAGCTAGGCCGACACAGTGTGATATTATATTAGCATTACAAAGGCTTTCCCACCATCTGTGACACGCAGTGGAAAAAAAAAAATCACTTTTCTGTTTCCAAGCCCCGAGTGCTGATGTTTCCATAGGTTCTGTGAGGGGGGCTGATGGGAGTGTGGCTGGGGTATGACAAACGAAACATGCATTTATTACAGCCTCTCTGACACGTGTGATTCACCTCCAGTTCAGCAGGCTACATACAGTAACACGCTCACGGTTATTCAAAGCCTTTTAACTTCAGCTCAGGGTTAACAAATACGGTTATTCAGAGCCATTACAAACCTATCAATGTTACAACACTGCACTCTGTGGCATTTCTACACTGATTCAAAAAGATAGGTTTATGATCATTTCTAGCATAGCGTATGATACAAAAAAAATAAATCCATAAAGTGCTATGTTCTCCTTAGCGAGAGCAGATAGAGTTCTGTGCTTCACTCAGCGGCCTAGGGGAATGAATAGACTTGGCTCGTCCACACAGCTCTCCTTGCTTTCCACTGTAGCCTGTTGTCACTAGCCCCTGGTCGTACGCCAGTCGCCTACTTGGCAGGGAGAGGTGCTGTACAAAGCAACTGGCAGGTCTGGTAAATAATGCTGATGGAGTGTGATAGAGAGAGAAGCATCTCCTTTATTCCACACAGCTACTCTATCTGTTTCAGCGGGTACAGAGGAGAGACAAATGCCGCCTGCTTTTTTTTCCTCCAATCTATTCGACTGGAGGAAAAAAAACGTACCTAGCTCCTCTTTGTGTTATCTTTCATGATGTTTGCCAGCTTAAGAAAAACCAATAGCCCTCAGCCAATGGCTTACCAGAATACCCAGCACTGCAGGAGCAGACAACCTGCCAACAGCTGGGATTTACAGTTGAAACTTCATGCATACAATTACACAGATGAAGGAGGGACAAGTGGACAATAGCAATGCAGCGTTGAGGGGAAACACTCATCCAGGCAATCATGCAAAGCCCTCTACTTAGTTAGTAAAACAGGATAGAGGGAGAGTGAAAGGACAGACGTGATTACCATAGTGACTTCATAGTTCAGGCTTCGGCATCAACACAGAAACATGATCACCCTCCTGTGTGAATGCTGTGACTCCTTTACCTCCTGCCAGCACTATATTACCAATACTAGTTTAGTTGTAGAGTGGTGGAGGCCATGGTTCCCTCGACAAAAAGCCAATGGGATTTTTCCATTGGGTTTTGGATTATTGCAGAAAATGAGCTCTGTGGCAAACAAACCTTTATGATACTTACACGTTTTGTTCAGCAAGAGAATCTTCACGAGTGAACACCACTTTTATGATTTTTGAAGTGTGAACGTTATCGGCAGAAATAAAAAGCTAATATTAGGCTATAAACAAACTACTCCGCGGTCGCATGAACGCAAGTATACACAACAAGGCTGTAAAGGCGGACGAGTTGGCGTGATGACGTTTTGTAGTCTCATTTATCAGCTTGTTAGCAACTGCCTTTTTTAAGACACGTAAAAGCTTCAAAATTCACGAGTGGGATATTCACGGGTGTATTTTATATCGTAGAACAAAACGTTAAAATCTCTTAAGCTTGTGTTAACCACAGACCTTATTTCAGGCATCTAACTAAAAACCCATTAAAAACAACCCACTGACTTCCGGGCGAGGGAACCGGAAGTGCTAAAATGCTGACTTATATCCTGGTTTTAGGACTCATTCCTGCAAAACAACTAGAGTTACCCTTGGGTCACCTTAGGATTAGGCATCAAATCCACTATGGTTATGTTTACGAAAGAACTACATGGTTGGGCTTAAAACTTCTACATGTTTACAGTGAATGTGACACTGAACGATGTGAACAGGGGACACCAACAAACAGCTGATTGTAACATGACGCACGGGACATGAACAGCGGCCTCCTGGATGAAAGCATTGTGTTTTTGGGACCCATCCACCTCCCCTCCCCATGGTGTATGTCTTACCACTCTTAAAACTATGTTACCACACCCTCGGCGCACTTTCTCGGATTATTTGCTATTTCCGTGGATGGGTTTACATCATAGTTAATGGAACGCCCAATGCATTTCACACCGGCGCTAAAGGGTGTTTTGTGCGGCGGTACCGAACGCAGACGGCAAACGAAACAAAGCCTCAGCATTTGACGCCCTGATAGATGATAGCAAACTTTACAATGTTGTGATGTGACCAGCGATAGCTATCGTTAGCTAATGCCAGACACTCGCCAAGTCAGCTGCTCAATTGGCTCTCACACAACTCAATTTCTCGCCGATCCGTTATTTCTCCTAATCCTTGTCTGTTGCTGGTCTTCAGGACACCTAGCAGGCTCATAATTATAAGACTGTTGTCCATCATAGACGTATGAATATACCTCTTCAGTGTCACAATTAGCATTGTAATCTATATTTATTTATATTAAACCGGCCGTCCTCCCTCAGCCCACATCACTTCTGGACCGGTTTGTTTTTTTATGCGAAAGTAAGAGATATCTTACAAAAACGCCTCCAGATGTCACTGTAGTGCATATTTATGTGTTTTATTTTCCCTACACATTGATTCACTGGGGGCTCTAACCTGCAAGCTGCTCTTTAAGTTCAGTCATTGTAGCGCAGAGCTCTGCAGGAGATTTCCATTCACTGTTGTAAGAGTTTGTATTTGTGGCTTTATGCTGAGGCTTTGGCAGAGCCGAACCAGGACCAGAAATACCACCATTAACATTGCTCATTATCCCTATTCATTAAGATTACGAACTGCCATCAATGCCTCCTGTGTGGGGACATGAAGGAGGTGTGCAGCTCACCAGAGGCTATATCTAACAGGAGAAAGCTCTGCATAGTCTATGAGCACACATCCAAGTGGCACTGGGCAAAGTAAGCATGAACACTTGTCAGTGGAAGGGAAAAATCCTCTAAATGGTGTAATGTAATCCATATATTTGAATGAATTCTTCACCCATGTGGATCCCTGTCATTTGATGTGGGTATTAACTGGGAGTATTACTGCATAAAAAGAGCATATATGGCTCAGTGGCAGTATATAAAGCCACTTTCATCCATGTGGGAGTGCGATGGGTCAATGAGGTTTCCAGCCCGGTGTAATATTCCTGTCACTGAGCCTCATTCTGAAAACACCTGTAGATGCATCTTCCCTTTCACTAAGAGTAATTCGCATTAGCATATGGCCCAGAATATCCAGCCCGGCGAAGCAGTCAGGAAGACAGCCCGGTGAGAGCGGAGGTAGCGGGGTTAGCTCTCTTGTCAAAACCAATATCCACCTCTTGAAGACTAGACTGGGGGGAGAGGCAGCCAAAATCATCTGCATAAAGGAGAGGCACTAAAAATCACCTCTCATAAAATACGACAGGGGGGGAGCCAGCTCACACTGGTTAAAGCGTGATGAAAGGAATGGAATCCAGCACAGCTCCCTGTCTGTGGATAATCAAACATCCCTGGCGCTAAAAGCATGGCATTCAAATTCAATTGTGAGAGCTGCTACCGTCTGAGAAAAGAAAAAGGAATAGGGGAAAAATACATCGTTGTTTTGAACTTTTGCGGGAGCTTTAAAAGATGTGTTTTATAACGCCTCCCATTACACACAAACCCTAAACGCAGAAAAGTAGTTAACGCTGTAAAAGAGAAATGCAAATGCGTCAAATGATGATTGATTGGTAATGCAATGAAAACAATAAGGATTTGCGCAGGCAGAGGTGTGATCTCATGATAGCACATCAAATCCCCAAGGAAACATATTAACCAGCAAGATGATGACAATATATCACATGGATTATCACAACATGTCAATGCACAAGATACTCCTGTTGCGACAAGCCGATCACCTTGTTCGGGTGAAGTGTCAGAGAAAAGACAAAGGATTAAAAGATATGTAAAAAAAAAAACAATGCTTTAAAATGTAACTGGTTATAAATATATCTACGGGGCAAAATATGAAAGAGCTGCACACGTCCACTGACACAACAACAGCAGGCTTTTAGACATGTACATGTAGTGGTGCAGCAGAACAGCCGAGGCAACAGAGAGAGGGAGCATGAATGCCTTATTACAGTGTGTGTGAAGAGGAGCTGGGAGCAGGGAGGGAGAGGGGAACGTCTCAGTGACAGAGGCAGAGGAGGCTGATGAAAGCCCTGCACAGAGCGGTCCAAAGCGCCGACACATGACACAGCTCATAACTGCTCACCATCCAGGACAGGATCGCATTCATGTAGCCCTCTTCTTCATGTATATTTAAACACTCGCAGCTCTAGTTCAATTTCAGCTAAAAACATTTGCTTTAACAGCACACACACACACACACACACATATTTATATATATATATGAAATACCAGGGCGAGTCTCACATGGCAGTGAGCTGGAAAGACGAAGCCGCAGGTGACCCCAAAATGGAATGTTTTTTTCTTTACGTCATACTTTCGTTTTAATTAATAGAAAAATTGAGCAGGCTGTAGTGGCTCTGACACATTAAGACTGTGTGATCTTCACACATGGGTGTATCTTCAAGGCCCTTGGTGTGTTTGTGTATGGGTGTCAATGTGAGAAAGTGCGTGGGTGTATTTGCTTGACTATATCTTTGCATAAGAGAAGAAAAGGGGAATGACGTGGTGATGAGAGCGAGAAAGAGTATAGACACGAGGGCTGAGAGCGAATGAGAGAACATGGTGGTAGAAAGAGAGAGAGAGAGAGAGAGAGAGAGAGAGAGAGAGGAGGAGGGGGGTCTCTGTGAGCCCAGGGGGTAGGTAAGATTACAGATGTACACACAATGTTCTGGAGCACAGGCCAAGGGCTGAATAACAGAGTGTTGCTGTTTCTCCAGAGCTGCTTGCTTCAGCTCACTCTGTGCCTTGTTCTGCTCAATGCCCAGGGCAGCCATTCAGAGACTCTCCCCCAGTAACAGCACAGACAGACTCTCACATCCCAAATAGTTCCTCCAACAAAATGGCACTGTTGTTGATGAGCCCTTACAAAAAATAAAAACCCACCCAAGGTAGAGAAATTCAAGGAGAAGGCTCACATTTTTCTTCACTGCGACCTTATTTGTCATTAGCCCTTCTGAGTACATCATTTCCAGCATAGTTTTTTGTTAGGTTTGGCTTATTCTAATGTTCAAATGTAGGGCAGTAGGTAATTGTTCCTCCTTTGCCTCCTTCCATTATCATTATAACCAGATTAAGGTGATACTACAATTATCTCAAATGTCATGTAAACATCCAGGCTCATGTTAGTCAAATTAAGGTAGAAATAACCCGATTAACCTGGATTACGTGTCAATCTTGTGAATTACTGCAGCACGTATAGAGCTTAGTCTAGCTTCGGTCTATATTCTGATTCTGATCGTACAGAAGAGTCTTTCCTACACACGGCAAAAAATCATCAAGACAAAAGCAATAAACATTTACAACAACACTGACCCTCCTTTTTTTCTGCTCTTAATTTGAGGCTACAACAAACCCTTCCAACACCAAACCTGGTCATCAAAAAATAAAAATCATGTAAACTCAGGTTACTTTAAAGAGGACTTATTCTCATTTTCAGGTGTATCCTTGTATTTTGGGTTTCTACTAGAGCATGTTTACATGCTTTAATGTTCAAAAAACACTTTATTTTTCTCATACAGGCTGTGCAGCAGGACCTGTTTTCACCTTCCATCTGAAGCACTCTGTTTGGGCTCCTGCACCCGCCAAAAAGCCCGGTCTGCTCTGATTGGTACTGGCCTACTCTGTTGTGATTGGTCAACCGAACCAAACTCTTCAGACTCCGCTCCAGCTCCACTCTAATAGCTTTCTTTTAGGGTGTGCCAAACTAGCTCATATGCAGGTATTATGCAAATGTGTTACTTGGTGACATCACCACGTTACAGAAGAAAAGGCGGGACTTCAAGCAAGGCGAGTTTGGGCTTTGTAACTTTGCAGACCTTTTACATGCACAAAACACTATACAACACACTACAGGAAAGGGAAAACACACAAAAGCATAAAAGGTCCCCTTTAATTGAACAATTACGTTTATCTTGTTTTCCTCTTTTACAGGGTTATATTGTGCATTTAAATACAGACGGTCTTACTATTATTTGCTTTTTGAATATATTCAGTAAGTACTGGGGGTGGTACAGTGTCAGAAAACAAGGTACAAAAACTTTTGTCACAGGGGGGCCGTCAATCTGACAGTAATGTGCTGCACAATGTCAAAAGGTACAAATTCTGCACACTGTTTTCTCAGGGTGGTAGTAACAGCAGAAGTAGTGATATCAAAATGTGTCTCATGCATACAGTACCGGTAGAAACACTGCTGTCAGCAAGTTCTTCTTACGTCAAACATGTTTGACTTTGTTAATCTCCATTTTGTTTACAATTTATCTAACAAAAGATTGAGGGAAACACATATTATTGTGAGGTGCTGGCTCACATCCACAAATGAGAATGGAAAAGCTGCTAACTCATTACCCCTGATGCAATTATTATGTAAGTATATGTACTTGAAGTTAAATCAGAGATCAACGCTTCTGCAAACAGTTACCTGACTGGAATTTGTACTGACTAAATTTAGACGGTTTCAAATCAGGGCAATCCACCTGAGAGGCCAGTCCAAGGAAAGCCTGATACCAAAATGTCAACATATGAAGAAACAAACAAGCACAAAGATAAAAGTCAAAAGAAAACATCTCACGTTCAAATTAGGGAAGGAATCTACCAAAATGGTCTTGAATATTGAATTGAAGCACTAT
>CAKAOH010021408.1:0-21400 GCA_916701665.1 Sebastiscus tertius | reverse complement strand
ACACACACACACACACACACACACACACACACACACACACACACATATCAACTTTAAAATATCCTGCAAATGATTTGTGCTGTTACAGAAACAAAGAAGCCATGACTTAAACTGACACACACAGACACACTCTATACACAGTAACACATTTACACACATTTGTTGTTCACACTGCTGCAACCTGGATGATGTGACGGTCTCTTAGGAGGGCCCATGAGCAGTATAAAGTGACTGAATGCACGTAGCTCTCGAGCGCTGCTCCGAAAGTACGATTTAAACTGAGGAATTGAGATAATTAGATTGAACAAATCCTGTATTTTTCCATGCTTCTTCATGGTCAAAGTGTTGCTACTTAGCAAGATATGAGTCCTCGGCCTCATGCAGGAAGCGATATACGAACAAATTCTCTCTTATTTTTGTTTTGTATCCACTATTTGTTCTTATTTTGTTAGTACCCAGTGATTTCAATCAATGTTTTCTTATTTTTGCTCTTAGGTTAGATAACATTTTACGAGTGGTCGAGAGCACTCTTACCAAGATAAGAAAAGATATCTTGTTTTCACAGTCCACAGATTGTTTGTCCAACGCAAGGAAACATAAATTTGAGGAACATAAAAAAAACATTTAATAATAAAATATAGATTATTATCTGTCTTAGATTAATTATAATGATTGGATTATTAAATGTATCTATCTTATCTTATCTAAATTCTTCTTCTTACAGCATTTTTTTCCCTCCAATTCTTGGTCATGTGTCAGAGTATCTGCACACGGCACAACACCTGCCCTATAGTGTTTGGGGGGGTGTTACCTTATGCGAATACCTGCCCTTATATAGTGTTTAAGGGATGTTACCTATGCTAATAATAAGCAATCGGCCACGCACCTCCAATTTACGATCAAGTGGGATTCATCATTCAGCACATCTGCATAATAGCAGATCTGGATGTTTAAGGACGTTTGGCGCATCTGGAGTTGACTTTTCTTATTTTTTTCTCTTACCAGAAATCTAAGGGAAAATTTAAGAGAATGTTGCTGCATGAGGCCCAGTGACTTTCTCCAAGCTTTGTTTTTGATAAACAAGAAGCTTGGAAGCGTGATTCACTACAAGCTTTGTTGAATCAACGTGTGTTGCTCACAGTGTGAACATCACCTCATCAGAATTAAGGATTAGAAATAAATAGGGGACCCTTAAAAGTCCTTAAAATCAAAACTTTACATTGAGGGACAAAAATAATTCTTTACAACCTAACTACAGAACAAGTCATGTCAAGTCATGATTCCCCCCCAGCCAGCACACACACAAATACACAACAGCATCATTCACATGTAACATAGCTTCAGCATCCATTTTATTACTTTTTTTGGTGGAAAATTGTGATTTAACTTTTCTTTCACTCATTCCTCGACTATTCCAGCGCATTCTGAGTTCGGCCTGTACTGCTGGTGTGCTTTTTATTCAACGTGTAATAATAATAGTGTCTGTACGTTTATCCTTATCTTAGCGAAAAACTGGAATGTTTAACATACTTGTGCATGAGTTTCTATATCAATAACAGCCCTGGACTTTGTCTCCCAGCAGTATTTTAGCATCTTATCTCTGCACTCCTCTGCTCTCACGGTTTTCTAAATGTGTGTTTAAAAAAAAGATATTTGGTGTATTTTACCCATTGAGACGGTGGAAGATTTGTGCCACAAATATCGGATCTTATTTGCTGTTCAGCACTGGGATCATGGTGGTAAAATGCTGCTGGGAAATGTAGTCTTTCTATAGGCTTTGAGTCAGTTAGATAGATAATAATACTTTGTATACTCTCAGTTTCTGTTATCTAGTATATAAGCAATGAGAGAGACTAGCAGTTTCTTTGTGTTTTACAAAAGCATGATTCAGACACCTGGGCGTTTGTTTACAGCGTACAGTATGTATGTGTGTGTGTGTGTGTGTGTGTGTGTGTGTGCATGTTTATTTTATATGTGTGCGAACGAGTACTGTGTAGGAAAACGCGCATTTTTGTATGTGTGTCAATACCTACCTTCCCAGCGCCTCGCCCGGCCTCGCGTTTACATTAGTTTGTATGGTGAATGTCTGCACCCCCACCCCCCCCCAAATCGAGCAGTATTGGTATGATCCACTTGACTTCCAATCAGCGGCTCCACAAGTGTCAGAATAGAAAAGGATAGAAGTAGAGAAGGAGAGGTGCATGATATTGAAATTGAAACAAACTAGTGCAGAGCCCCTGATCTGAACGGGCTGAATGCTCGGCCTGTGGTGTTGCAGCTTTCTCGAGAATCGCTCATACAACCAACTTCACACCTGACACTGCGCTTCCTTGGCACCTGAGCAATACACCTGCCATGACATAGTGGCGCATCACACACCCCAAGTCATGGCTACTGAAGAAAAATGCACACTGGTTCACAAGGGAAAAAAACACCAGGGGCAGATTTCACTATTTAACTGCTCCCAACTAAAAGGGCCCCAAACAGCTATAGATTTGTTATGATGTTTAGATATGAAATGTATTGAATCATGTTACTATTCTAACTCATTGCACCCTGAAATAACTTACAAAAGGCCCCCAAAGCACTTATAAAATAGTATAAGTAGAGCATGGATTTAAATAGATGAGGGTATTTTGCTGGCGGTAACATTATTAGTGTTATAAGTTAGTATCAAGTCTTACACCGGGGAATTGAAGTCTTACTCACAAGGGGAAAAACACACCCAGGTCGCGGCCGTTTGCTGCGGACGACAGGCTCATCTCAGTCTGCACAGCCCTGAAGCCCCACCCCCCGCTGCTGAACAGAGCGCCATCCTTCCGTCCGTCCGTCCTCCGTCCGTTCGCTCGCTTGACACACTTTCATTTCCGGAGTAGAACTCAGAAACTATTTAACTTAAGAACTTCAAATTTGGTATGATGGTAGACAGTGAGGTCTAGTGGTGCCTTTTGGGGGTTAGAAGTCCAGGGTGCCCAACATTTTTTAAATTTTGGCCAAAAACTGATTTTTTTTCGACTTTAATTTCATTTCCGCAGTAGAACTCGTTCCATTAGTTCCAAAAGGGCAAAACCTTTTGCTTTACTTTAGTAAGGGTCAAGCAGTGAGCGGGAGTATGTGAGCCATGCTCACTTTTGCCTTGTTTATTCAAAGTTTATTAATATTGAACATGTCCAAATTGCATTTCCCCAGCAATACACCCGCCAAATGTGAAGTAGATTGGATGAGCGGTTCTTGAGATATGCGAATAACACACAGACAGACAGATTATTTGCTTTATAATTAGATAATAATGATATTAAGTGTATATGTCGGTAAGAGAATAGTGATAATAGAGAAAATTAGTGCTTACCTGAAGTCTTAATGACGGCTGTATACGAGGTAACGTCTTAAACCTTGTGATTGAATCATCATTGATTGTTTAGTACAGCAAATTCCACCTCGATATAGTTCTTGTAAAGCACCGCCTCAGTACTGGAGATGTTTTGTATGGCCTGGAAACTAAAATCAAACCCAGATTCCTGCTTTTTGAAATGCAGGTTAAGTACCTGAGCATCTCAAAAAGTTCTTAGGCCTGAGAAAAGTTTCTGTGGTAGAAAAAAAAGGCCACTAGATTTCCAACAGCGCACCAATATGTCATGCAGCTCTACTTTTCTGATCTAGTTTTTTTTTTTGGTTATGTGGGAAAGGAACTCACTGTGATTGGTGTTTCTCAAGTAGCCGTCTGCTTGCGCAATAAGAATTTCCAACCTGACTACAGCCGCAGCGAATAAGGACAAAGGTTAAAGCTATAGGTCTCCTGAAGCAGGAATGTGTGTGTGTGTGTGTGTGTGTGTGTGTGTGTGTGTGTGTGTGTGTGTGTGTGTGTGTGTGTGTGTGTGTGTGTGTGTGTGTGTGTGTTTTGTCTCTTGTTTTCCCAAGCTAGCAATAATCTTGTTGACAGGAAGGCAGAGTCGGTACTGAACCAGGCTCAGGTTAGGACTGTCATTAATTCACATGCAAAAGGCTACGAGGTTATGAAGCTTATTTATCCGATGGCTGCACCTGATACACTTCAGTGTAGTTAACACTGTGTGGAAGTGGCTGAAGTGCTCCCTCATATCACACTCCTCTTCATCACAGAGGGACATCAGGGGAGCAGGTTCACCGGTGTTTATCGGCAGTAGTGTTATGAAGATATACAGTATCTGCAGGTGAAGATCATACAGTTAATTCACTTGAACAGTTATCTGTCATGTTAACAGGCGTGGGAGTCACTGTGGTTTCCCACAAGCATGACTATTGATAGGACATTATCATGAAGATTGTAACTGATATCTAAGAATATCTGCAGTATGGAAGTGACTGGAAGTTAATGGGGAACGGTGTATAATCAGAATATAATGATTATTTTAAAACAGAACATTTCTAATTCAGGGTAAAATATTTGTTGCAACTTTAAAGGGATAGTTCGGGTGGTTTTAAGAGGGGTTGTATGAGGTGCTTATTCATAGTCAGTGTATTATCTACAGCAGATGACGGTCGGCACGCCTCCAGTTTGGAGAAGCAGCCAGCAGTTACCGCACAGAAATCAAATCAATGGACTGCTGTGGACGGGGCCGACAGCACTATATTGTTATTATACTATATATACTATATTTTCGCTAGTTTACCTTACGTTGGACAGCCCTTTCTGATGATGAACTGAAGTATCCATCTATGCTCTCGCAAAAGCCACCAGACTCCATTGAGACAAACACAATAACACAAACAAGCTAAGCGATCAAGGAAGCGGTAGACCAGCAACTCCCGTGTTCTGTGATGTAAAAGAGTATAGATAACGGCTTCAGTTCCCCTTCGGAAACATAGACCGTATAGCTGTCTGACGGCAAGGAAAACTGGCAAAAATATTCTAAATATAGCATACAATCAAACTGCTATTGATTTTTTTTTTAGGTGGCTAAAATATGTTTTGCTGCCGGCCCCCGTCCACAGCAGGACATTGCTTTGCTTCAGTGTGGTAACTCCCCTCTGTTTCTTGTGTTGTGTTTTCACACTGACTATGAATAAGTACCTCAAACAACCCCACTTCAAAACACCCACACTATCCCTTTAATGCAGAAGACAATGGGTCTTCACATACAATTGTCTGATAGCTATAGTTATCAATACACTTGTGTTACTCCTACTCCTACTTGTGTTGACTAGAATTTGGCATACAGTAGGCTTTTGGGTAGCATAACATGATGAAAACTGTAATCTGCAATTAGAGTTTTAAAAAGAACTGAAACATTTCAAAGAGATCATTTTGTGCAGGACACTGGCAACTTGTGCTCTGCTTATTCCTGACCAGTGGGCCAGATGGTAAAGAGTTAGCAGGAAGCTGAAGGGAGTGAAGGCCTGATCCCATTGGGAATGGCAAGAATTCAGACTGGAAAGGATTTCTGAAGTTCTCCTTTAGTTGCCTCATCACTGGTATACAGCCCCCTGTAATTTGTGTTTACATTGTGCTTTAGACCTGTTCAGTGAAGGAATTTGACATTTTGATGAGGGGAAGTCACTGATTTAGGGACAGTCTTAACCAACATCTGGATCAAGTTGGTCCTGTCTGTTGTCTCTAGTCTTAAACTTTAAACTGCTGATGAGTTCAGCACAGAAGAGCAGCTTTAGCGCTTTTACATTTCATTCACAATTATGTGTTTTTACGACTTGAGCTAAATCGGTGTCCATTATCTGTGTCATACCTCCATTGTCGGTATTTATTACAGTCAAGGTCTCCTGTATTATAACAACAACTATATATACTTATACATAAACATATATAACTGTGTCAAATGTTGATATTTACACCATGTGGTCAGTATTGTGAAGGACGAGAGGAGAAGTCTCACTCCAGGATTTGTGTTGTTTTTGTTTCTATGATTCCTTCCTGCTGAAGGAGAAGCAAAATGGACTCTGCATGAAAAAAATGCTTTTTGTTTTTACCTTTTTATTAGTTAGGATTTATATACATTTAACATATTAGGGGTGATTCATGTTTTCTGTGTCGGCATTGCTTCAAAAGTGTTATCCAAGCTACTGTTGTGTGTGAAAATAATACATCTAAAGAAAGAAAAAAAACAAAATGCTTCTCACAATGCTTTCCATGTGCCAAAATTATTTTTTTGTTAGTTTGTTTTCCAGGAAAAACAGGCATACCTAAAATAAATGATTCAAAAGATGTGTTAGGGGATGTTTGCAGTTGTTTTTGTGTTTATATGATGTTCTATGTGTATGTGATGTGATTTAAAAAAAAAGAGGGTGAAAGAGAAGAAGAGTAGTAGGAGAGAGGAAGAGGTAGTAAGAAGGGACAGTGGAGAGGAGGAAGAGAGGAGGACGAGGAAGCAAAGCAAGGCTCTGTGAAGCGGGGCAGGCGGCTACGACAGGCTGTGCATATTTCATGGCTGCCACTTATCATAAGAGCCTTTCCCTGATGGGGGAGCGTAGGTCTGATGACTTCAAGGAAATAACATGCAGAACACGGCCTACATATACACAGCCCTGCTGAGCCACTCAGCCGCTTCACGACGCCTCTAAAGCTGCTCGCAATCCACTGTAGTCGAGCCGCCACTGCTGCTGCAACTGCTGCTGCTGACTATAGCGGCACATTTACTTTGAATAGGGGGTTACTGGATCTTGCACCATTTACTATCCCTAGCACAATATGCTGTTTTACAAGTATTGTCAGAAACTAACGATAGAAAACAGCATCTACAACAAACCAGTAATCCACTGGGGAATGTTTCCGTCTGTGATCACAGCACTGGTGAAAGCAAGAGGTTCAAAATCCAATGATGGGAAGAGAGAAACTCTGCCAGTGAGGTTCAACTTTAATGAAGTTAGTCAAACGTGTTGAGATGACCTTTAGGTTCTTTATATCTGGGTGAATTGTTGATGTGACCATAAGAGTGTGACATCTGGCTCAGTTGGTTTTTAAAACCATTTTAGCATTTGTCAGAAGGATTAATAGGATACTGGGCTGTGACTGTCCACAACTTACACAATTTGTATTGTTTGACAAACCTCGTCCATGTCCAACCCAAGAGGATGGGATATACCTTGGATATACAGTGCACAATGGGTTATGGATCAGCATTTTCAGAGCAGAACATTTTTCCTGTTAAGTGACAAGGTTGAGTAGAGAGTGGCCTATGTACCCACAGATCAGTACCCATGCCGGTGCCATGCCAATGTTTTCCTACGTCCCATTAGTCCGAAACCCCGTGACCCGCCCTACTCTGCCTCTGATTGGCTTTCCCTGATATTCCTACCCTAACCAATCTCACTCCTCATGCCTAAACCTAACCAACATAGGACTGAGGGAATATAGGGCTGACCCCCAAATGGGAAATTAGCCAGCTGATTAGCAGGTCAGCTAAAAGAACATCCAGGATTGGATGGAACGGTCGACTTCTAGACGGCACAGGAAAAACAGGAAAAACTAAACACGCATGACGATCTACAGTATGTTGCTATGGTGATGGAATAAAATGTCAAATTATTTTATATTTGTCTATTATTTGATGTAATTATTCTAATAATGCATGTAGCTATAAAATGCATCTTTTTCTTAATATTTTATTGCAAAAACGTAAACAACATTCTCCTTGAGCGAGGGAGCTACGTAACTTATAGTTGTAAATTCTGTCACGGAGGACGGCAAAAAGTTAAAATATTTTAACTTTGGACGTCTACCGTTGCTGGTATTCTCTGCCAGCCTCACCTAATTTTATCGTCTTGCTCTCGTCTACTAAAATGATATCCAGTTTGCCGTCTGCGTGATTCCGTGAGTGCCGCATTATTCTCATAAACGCATAAACAGCTGAAGAGTCCGTTTCACCTCGACCTCGGATGTTGGATGAATTATATTCAGTGAAGTAGCCTATAGGCTACATTTACCTGGTTACTGCTTTCAACTTGTAGCTATAATACATTTTACATGCTGTTATTTATATTTCAGTTGAAAAATAACGGCTTCCTGTTGCCCATTCAGTCCTTCACAGAAGGCATACCCCCGCATTCCTCTTTGTTGACTGTATACTAACAATGTGCTGCAGCTGTATTTTATGCAAATGTATCCTAACAGCAATACAAACTCCTGTGTAACAGGAAGTTCCAGCACATAAGCTGTATAAAGTTTGTATTGGAGTGGATGTAATAGCCATGTACACAGTAAGCCGCAGCAGTGCTGGAGTGTGTGTGATAATTAATTCCAAATGTTGCGGCCCCCAAATTAAAGCCAGTGGCTTCAGCACAAAGCAGCCTGCGCTTATCAGCCCAAAACAGGTCAGCGTTCGATACCGCCTTTCATTCACCCTCCTCTCCCCTTCACCTCCCCGCATCCTCTGTGCCTCCCACTCTCCCCGCATCCTCAGCTGACATAGGCTCGTCTCCCGCTAATCCTCTCGTTACTGAAAAGAGATGGGGTGAGAGAGAGAGAGAGGGAGGTAGGAAGGCAGAAGAGAGGAAGAGAGGGAAGGGAGGTGTAAAGAGGCAAAAGACTAAATTAAAGATTCAGAGTCATGTTTCTCTATTAAAACCACTGCCTCTGGACCACAGTTGTGTGTGTTTGCCCTGATGCTACTGTATATTCCAAGCTCTCTATCTATACATCTATACCAAGGGCCACTGATATTTATCTCGCTGCCTGTCCTCTGCTGCATCTCTTCCTCCTCTCTCTCCATATCTCTGTCTCTCTGCCTCACAGCATTAACTGCAATTGAAGCGTGTTGAGATGGAACACATTATGAGCTGGCCTACATGGCTGGCAGCTGTGTGTGCGTGTGTGTGTGTGTGTGTGTGTGTGTGTGTGTGTGTATTTTTGGTAAATAGCTGCATGCACGGTCTTCTGCAGTGTACACAGTGGATTTACACGGTTTTGGAGACATAAACACACATTCACATCTGTATGCGTGTGTTTATATATTTCCTGTCAAATAAACCATCTTAACTGAAAGTCATTATGTTGAGTGACATTTAGTTTGACAGCATATCGATCAGCAACAGCGAGTACTGACATGGATTTCCTAGAATATTCCTTCATATGTGGGACATCTATATGCTGTATTCAAACCATCTATCACTGATAGATACCACCCATCAGGATTATGTTGATGGTGACATTTGCCAAGCCCCGCCCCCCCTTAGTTACTGTTGCTATGCCTATGCTATGTCATGCCTGATAACCGTGGCAAATTTACCACTCAATTATTTTAGTAATTTTTGAAACAATAGCTGTGTTTCCATTCACAAAGCTTTTATCTGCGTTTTGAAGTATTGCATTAGAAAAGCTGTATGGAAAAACAGCAAAATTTAATAAAACTTCCTCAGTTGCGAAAATAAGTTTTTACGCCCGCTTGAGTTGTTTTTTTGGTGCCTTCAAATGAAACTCGTGAGCTTGAGTTTACAACATGGAAGTCGTGTATACACGATATGCTTGGCGTTCAAGTGGTTAAGTCGTGAGAACACCGCTGCGAAGCAACGGCAATATTAACGTTACTGTCTAGAAGCCACAGAGGCTAACAAGTCTTCTCGGATATATATTTATGTCATCTTTGTCTCTGGACAGCATGAAACATGGCCAATAAACACGAAAGAACAATTAAAACTTGCCCAATTGAAACTAATTCCTGTAGACCTCTCTGCATTTTCCTCTCGTATGGTTAGATTATTGATGTATAATAAGACGTGGATACGGTGCCGCCGCTCAGCTTTGTTTCCAGTTTTTTCCAGTGGCCACTCGTGGTATTGCAGCAAAAAAAATCCCCCTCCAGTCCAAAAGAGACATCTGTAAAACTGTTGACAGGACACCTCAAACTGCAAACAAGGTTGATTATGACTCCATTCTGAATTTTTGATCCATGGAGGTTTTATATTTGTAAAACTTCCATCGAGCCATGAAAAGTGATTTAAAAATCTGCGACGTCATCACAATGTAAAGTCTATGGGCCGAGTAGGAATGCACGAGCAGGGCCAGCCGGAGAACCACGGCTGCGCATATTCAGTGGGCCGCATACCCCGAAAGTAAAGCCAGAAAACTTTTTCTCATTGGAATGAATAGGCACCATCTTGAGGTCTGGTATCCAGTTCTTATAATAAGGATACATGTTTTGTTTCCAGTTCACAACCTCTACTTCTTCTACTCTGTTTACTGGCAGATTACAGCCATGCGTAGCCTATAGCGCCAACTTCCGACCGAAACAACGCTCTAGCCAAGTTTACTAGCTCCAAACCAGTTGACGGAAACGCACCTAATTTACTTAATTTATTTTTTGTGACATTTCAAAAGTTCACCTAAAGTTTGCTTGACAATTGAATGGAAACAAAACTAAATGGGTCCTTGGTTTAAGAGGTAAATAGAAGCGGGTTTCTCATTTGGAGGCTGCGAGTATTGATATTGTCTGATGAAATTACAACTTTCGCAAACAGATTTCACCAGCTGTTGCCATGTAACTAATTAAGCTAATGTCAGCATCCTCACCCGTTGGTGAAACAACATTGTTCTTGTATTGTAGTGTAGAGCTAGTAGGAAAAACGTAAGACCATTCTGCCCTATTTATTCCAGCATAGCTCCACACATCTTACAAGTCTAATCAACCACATTAAAAACACCTCTGTGGGTTTGCAGAGACTTTAAAAAAATAACATTTATTATTGAGCCCAAAGTGCTTTTAACATACGTTGTCTGCCATTTACCACATAAGTGGGTTTAAGGTTATAAAAATAACATTATTCCACACATGTCTGACAACATCAAACATTCTGTATCATCTTTTTTCCGTCTCTTTATTGAAGCTATGTGATGTTAACACAGTGAAATATTCACACCCAATGGCTGCACCATTCCATCTAAATATTGTCGACATATTGTGCATCATCTTCCCAAAATGACATATTTGGTATCTTTGGAAACTTTTGGATTTCCACTACAGTTCAAAATAATGGATTTTTATGATGTTACCGACTGTGGATTGACAAGGTTCAATGAAACTAAAGGTAACATACTACATCTCTGATAATATCATTTGGAAAGTGAATTACACCACGTCCATTTGAGTGTTGTGCCAGGCCTCTCTTGAGACGAGGCGTAGTGGATATCATGCCCAGGACCGTGAGGTGGATCTGGGCCAGCTGTGGCAGGTGTGTCCCTGTGGATGGAGGGAGCTCCAGTTATTGGCAGATGAAGGTAGGAGACACAACGTTGGTTTGTGGTTGCTGTGATCTTGAACGCTCTCCTGTCTCTGTCTCTCTTGTTGTTTTTGACCACGCCTTCCTCTGCCTCGCTTGTGTCTAATAGTAGAACCAGGCAAGCTTGTGTCTTCTATCTTTCTTCCTTCAGAGAAGTGTTGGAACCAACATCTACTTTTCTAGATTCTCCTCTTGACCCCTTGCCGTCCTCGTCCTCATGCTGTGAGTTGGACTGTGGCTTCAGCTATTTGTGTTTGTCAAACGCTAGAGGCTCAGACTCTTGACTTTGTCGATGTATTTATGGTTGTGGATTTTCTGAGATCGCCCCTTGTGTGGTTTTCTCTGTGACCGCTACTTGTTCAGTGATGTGAATATTTATGTGGCCCGCTTTTATTTGATCCATTTCCTTCTCTGCTGCTCTCTTTATCCCACTTTACCTCACAATTCTATCTATCTGTGATTATATATTGTTCTTACTTTTGCTGAGAAATGTACCGCTATTACTTTCAAAGTCTCTGAATATTACACCTCTGCTCAGGACTGTGTGGGTGTGCATAGAATAATTGAGTTTCCTGAGTTTGTTGAACCTGTTAGGGCAGGACAAATTGCACCTTTAGCATTCTTATTGGTAGATGAAGATTTGTTCAAGGTTGTGACCTAACCTCACCCTGAGCAGAGGTCTAAACAGCCAGATGAACTGAAAACTTTTTTGAACACAACATGATAACGTTGTAAGTTACCTTCGCCCAATCATAATTGTGCATGCGTAACTGTTGGAAAGCATCACTAAGAGGAATTGATAGTCACAGAGGCATGAGATGCCAAGGAGTTGGACAGTTAGGAACCAACGAGAACCGATTCTCTATTCCCATTCCTAGCGTTTTCCCAGTCTGCCAAAGTGGCGAATGGCCTGACAATTTTATCCGCCACTGCCAATAATTAACCCACATTTGGCGGGTGCTAATTTCAGACCCTGCATGTATCACAAATCTGTACGTACCCTGGTCGTGAAGTATATGGATGCCCCTAACCAATCCTGGTCCTCAAGTTTTATAAAAATCACATGACGACACACACACAATCTCACACACACACTCTCCTTCTTTGGAGAACATCCTACAGGCCATATATGGCATACAGTCTGACTGTGTGTGTGTGTGTGAATACCACCTTTCCGTTGGTGTTTGCTCTTATACAAAGAGCCTCACCGCACCATAAGCGCATATATCATGGGTAGCCCCGATGAGAATGAACTCGCCAACAGTATGTCAGTGCATCAAATGGCAGCCTTTCGCTTTCACCGACTTCCCCCTCCCCCATTCACTAACATACGCTCCTCCATCTTTAACACCCAGCTCGCTCTTTTCTTTCCTCTGTCCATCCACCAACTGAGCCAAGCATTAACAATACCCTGCCCCAGAGAAACCCTCCAGTAACGCACATACGGAGATTTCCCTCACCTCCTACACAAAGTCACAGTTGCTGCTGCGTGTACTCCAGTTTCTCTCTTCTTCCTGTCTTCATTCATGCCGCTTAGCATCTTTTCTCATCCCTCTCTATCTTAGCGTCGATTCTCCTCCGCACTTTCTTTACTCACTCGCCCACTTCATCCTTGGATATATTTAATGTCTTTTTATTTTCCTTCCGTTGCCTGCCGCCGCTCGGTATTTTGATACTTTTCTTATACTTTATTCAAGGTACAAGACGTCTGACTATCTCACTTCCTGTTTCATCATATCCATGTATCTTTTTCATTTCTATCTTTCATCATTCATACAGGTGCTACTTGTAGCAACTTAGCATTAGCAAATCATTATCACAAAAGTTTGTGTCCTGACTTCAGATAGCATAAACAAAAGGGACCATTACAACAAAGACAGGACAAGAGGAGGGCGCTGTGTTTGTTCCTGTTATTTTCTATGTAAACCCACACACCAGGCAGACAGAATACACCACTGTCCTATTTTTCAGTGTTGAAACTCCAGAAAAGTGCCGTTTTTTTGTAGATTCACTCCATTGCTTAGCACATCCAGGCAACTGTGCCTACATCTTTTTCTTGTCAGGTGTGGTATGTCTTCTGTAGTCTTGTACCTGTCACGGTGGACAAGGGGAGGCTCGTTGTTGAGCTGTAAAAATATCCTGACATTTTAGAGATAATGTAAAAAAAAAAAAAAAAAAAGACATTGGCTGGTGGGACCTAGCAGGAGAGATTGGATATTCCCGTGAGAAATAAAGGGAAGTAACATAAAACTCTTCTGTATTGAGGACAGCACTTCAAATTCACTCTATAAGCTACATATTATACTGTATGCGTAATATGCTGGGTGGTGTTGACAGCACACAGCTTCCTGAATTATCAGATGGTGCAAACACCATGGCCACAAGGAGATGGTATTTGTTTTTAGAAACCGTTAGATCAGGTGTGTACAATGATTGCCTTTCCACCAAATGAAATAATGTTTTTTTTTATTATTCATTTATTATGTTTATTACAAATTTGCTGGGATCTGGTGGGGTTTTGATGGATTTCTGGATATATGGTGCAGCAAGATATTTACACTAGCATTGCATTTGCTGTTTTCAAAACATTATTTAATCAGCAAATGAAAATCTACGTAGCTCAAAATGACATCACCTTCAAAAGCCAGTTGTCTTAATGGAATGGTTTGACATTTTGGGAAATTTCTTGATGAGCGTAAGATGAGAAGATCGATACCATTCCCTATGTCTGTACGATAAATATGAAGCTACAGCCAGCTGCTAATTAGCTTAGCATAGCTTAGCATAAAGACTGGAAAGAGGGGGAAACGGCTAGTCTCGATATCCACCTACCGGCAGCTTCTAGGTGGATTTGGTTACTTTCAGGCAGAGGCAGGTTAGCTGTTTTCTCCTGTTTCCAGTCTTTATGATAAGCTAAGCTAAGCTAACAGGCTGTTAGCTTCAGCTTTATATTGAACAGACAGATATGAGAGTGGTAGTGGTCCTCATTAATTCCTGGCAAGAAAGCAAATAAACATATTTCCCAAAATGCTGGACAATTCCTATAGCAATATTCACAATCATAGCATCAATGTGTCAATTTGACAATAATACAGATGCATTAAAAAATCTACATGCCAAAAGCCTTTGTATGGAAACTGTAATGAAACTGTGTAACTTAACAATCTGAAAATTTGGACCTCTAACGTGATCGAAAGGAAAGTCCAAACGAAGATGCGCTTTTATGCAGATGATATTGTACTATAGGTATCTAACAGTAATGCTTTCTCTTCTTCTCCTTTCCAATCCATCCCATTATTTTCCTCCAACCATTTTTATTTTTCCTCCTCCTCTTCAATTCTTCCTCCCATCATACCTTCTCTCCTTCATAATCTCATAAACTCCACCTGCAGAGGAACCGTCGGGACACCTGTAACTTTGACAAGGAATTCACCAAGATGCCGGTGGACTTGACGCCGACAGACAAGCTCGTCATCATGAACCTGGACCAGGACGACTTCCTCGGCTTCTCCTACACTAACCCTGAATATGTGGCTCCTGGAATTTAACACACACCTGGTCAAACTGATGGACTGGTAGAAAATGAGTCAGCGCTGATAGGAAGGCAAACTAGCACTAAAAGTCTAATTGTTTTGTCTACGCTCAGTAAATGTCTGCATTCCTTTTAGGCCACAGTGGGGTTTGTCCAATACTTCAGTACAAGAAAGGTATCACAACACCAAACTTGCACAATAGACTGGATACCAAAGATTTTGAAGTATTGTATCAAATATGCCCTAGGTGTCAAAATGTGCTTTTTGTACAGGACAAAATACATGTTAAATTTATGGGAAAATATCAATTCCAAAAGACTAAAATTGACCACTTATATACATAATGCATTTCAATGATATGGGCAGCCCAGATGCCATACACACCACACCGCCCCAATCTTGCGTGCCAGCCGAACAAGCCCTCCCTTTTCTTAATTTTATGCCACAATTATAACAATAGAATTTGGTTTGATGCTCCGTTTATGGCGTTAGTCCGCTCAAATCCTTCAACAAACCTAACCTATTTTGACTTGTCTTAATCAAAGTATTGTGATACATTCTCAAGTGTTGTTCCACAACAAAGAACATCTTTGTGGCATCTCATCATCTCAAACCAAACCATGTAAGGAGGGTAACTAATCACTGAATGTGACATGACATGTTAACAAATCTGAATGGATACAAGCAGCAGTCTCAGTGTGCATTCCAATACCCATACTACCATATTATTTAGTATGCCAGAAAAAGTTCCAGTATGTCAAATGCAGTATGCCAAAAATACTAAGATGTTCTACTACATTCAGTTGAATTATTCAAGCCATGCTTTTCTGGCTATTCTGACCCACAGTCCTCTGCGCAATGGATATATGAGCAAGAGGGTCAAAGTTCAAGGTGCAATGTTGTAACGTAGCCTCAGTCTCTGGGTCATGATTTGCCTGGTGCAGTTAAAATGTTAAAATTGAAAGAAGCATTGTCTTGATTATGTGGGAGTACACTTTTTTCAATATGGCACAATCATTCTTCTACTAATTTTGAGTCCCTGTCCACACATGGATAACTGTGTTTTCCTTCATAATGTTAAGTTTCGACAAGGGGACATAAAGAGATGGGACCAAAACAAACAGGAAATGTTCCCCGTTTGCTTCTAGATCAGCAAATGTTTTTAGCTCACGAGTGGACCAAAATAAAAATATGATTTGTTTTTTGTTAGCATGTCATGATATTATCTGTTTTATATATTTTTTATCTTGTTACCCTCACCACTTTGTAAAACTGTATAGGAGTAAAAATTATAACTTCCTGAAGCTAACAAACTGCATCCGTAGGGCCTTTCTCAAACCACCATCTACACCCTCTCCCTACCTACTTCCACTTCGTTTGCGTGTTCGTGTGGAGGGTATGCCATATTAAGTGTCATCCCAAACCAAAACCCAACCTTCCAGCAACAAGTCTACATTGATGCTGACTTACTGGCCACATGCAATGGTGTTTTGTGTTTGTCATGGAACACGCTCCGTAAAAATGTAGTTCCGTGCAACTACCTGTACAAACTACTCAAACAAAGACATTTATATTGTCATACAGGCGTTAACAACTTAAAGCTGCAGTAAGTAGAAATGGAGCAAATATGATTTTAAAAAAATTATAAAACGGTCACTATATCCTGACTAGTAATGCATGTGACATGTAATGTGAAAAAAATCATGTGCCTCTGTGTCCTCCGGTGCTCCTAACAGCATCTGCAAGATTTCACAGACCGGAGAAAAACAACCAATCAGAGCCGAGCTGGAGCCTTGCCGTCTCTGAGCAGCTATCAATCACTCGTGAACTCCGATCAAACGGTCAACTAGGCAGCGCTGATCAAATATAAATCAATATTCTGTTCCTGTAATGCCTATTTTTCGCGTAAAATGTTTCAGAAACATCTTGTAGTGTACTGTTTAGCTGTAAAATGAGAACGTTTGTGACCCGGTAGCCATGTTGAGATCAGTTGATGAAATACCAAGCACCACCCATCAGCCGGAGCACAGCCAATAGGAATGCTTTCTCTGAAATGACCTGTGATTGGCCAAAGTCTCCTGCCACAGGCTAGATTTTCTAAAGCCTGAAATCAGAGTCATGAGGAGGTGCAGAAGTTTAGTTTTCTCTCAAAACACTTGAATTACATTATGCTGAAAGGTTATTATGGTATTTTTGACCAATGATGCCAAAAACATTCAGCCTACTGAAGCTTTAAGGTTACATTTAGGATCAAATCTACCCTTGTCTAGTCTAGAAAACTGTAGATGTGTTCATTTGATTGTAAAGTGTTGTATATTTACAGGGACTGTTGCAAAAACAAAAACAAAAAAACGAGGATGTGTTTACAAAAAAGAAAAATGCCACCACAGAAGTTTTTTTTTATTTTTAGTTTCTCTGTATATTGCATATTCCTTTTATTCTTAATACTGCAAACATTTCCACATCCCCTCCGCTTGCGAAACCATGGTTACGAACATTGTGACAGTTTCCATCGGAGAGAGGGAAGTTCGTCCCAAAGCTTGCCGCTGTATTTATACCCTACACCTTAAAGAAGGGTGCTTCATTCGGCTGTGAGTGTGACTACAAACAGAGTTCACTTTGCCAGTGAGTGGGAGTGGGCAGTGTCCAGTTTGAGGAAGGCCCATAGTGTCAGTAGTATCTTCTGCAGCCATTTAACCGGAGGCCTAAGTACGCAGGCTTTGCCTCCGCTGGTAGCCATCTTAACACGCACCATGAGTAGCGCCGCTGTGTATCAGTTCAATTTGTGTGTCTTGACCATTGTTGCCTGTTTCAACCAGCCTGTGCACTGTCATGAGCTGCACTGTGTAAGTGCTGACACACACTCAGACTGAGCGTCTCACACTGGGCCATCACAGAGGAATACGCCTAATGAGCAAACTTCACAGCCTGTCAAATCTTTTCGTCCTTCTCGTCCTCCTTTTTCTTCCTTTTGGCTCTTGCCTTCTCCTTTTTCTCCCTCCTCCTCCCCCCCACCCCGTCCCCACGTGTTGTCTCTCCTTTTTATTTATTAATTTTTGTTTTTGGCTCTAATCCGTACTTCTGACAAGGCCTCACTGGGAGCCTAGTATGACGCGGTGTCACAGGGTTGGCGATGCGGCAGTCACTGGTGGAGCGTGCATACACACATACACACATGCAGCGAGCGAGAAGCTGCTTTGACAACCCCCAAGTGAGCGATTTCACAAACAGCAATAACAACAAGAGCAATGCTGCTTTTCTCAATTATTTATTTTGCACTTCCGTCTCCTCTCCCATCTGCGTATGTGTGCGTTAGTGACGCGGTTGCGTGGACAGACATACTGTATGTGCGTGTTCTGACAAATGTCCATATGCTAGAATATATGTGCATTTCTGCATGTGTGTGAGTGCTGCATGTGTGTGTTTTATAAGGCTTCATTGGATAAAGCCAATTACTTCAAATTCAGCTCAAATTCAGCAAATCTGCCTTCCAGCTTCAAACCACATTACATTGGCTATAATGCCAACTAGCTCCGTGTACTACACACACACACACACACACACACACACACACACAAACACACACAGTCTTTCATCGTTCCATATCACAAATCACAATTATGCGAGCAGCTTGTTTTTCAAAAACATCTGTGACATTTTAATATTCTCTGGCTAGTTTCATTGACAGCGACCACCACCTGCCCCGTGTTGAGTGCGAGCTATTTGAACAGTCGTAGATCAACAAAAGCGAGCTGCACAAAGCGCCGTGGCAGCAGGTGTTCCATCTGCAACGTGCTGGATAACTGACTTCACTTTACTAACAGTCCTCCCCAGATAAAGGTTAGTCTAACAGCATTTAACCTTTATAGAAACCAAGGCGCATTTGGCTTTTCCAAAACAAGTTAAAAGGTTTCTACAGTTAAACTAAGTCAAAGAATGATTGAAAGTGAATATTAAATCAATGACAAATAAACACCAAGCAAACCAAATGTGTTTTACTGTAAATGCACTTTAAAAGGAGGATAAAGGAGTTGTTTTTTAGAGGTTATCCCAACGCTCAGCCACTTCTGGTTTTGATTGTTGAGTTAGGAACTACTCAAAAGAGCTAACCGCAGGCTTTTAGGCTGAAAACAGGCTCATATGATGTTAGGAGGTCAGTCTTACAGTCGTCAGGAGCTGAACTCGATGCAGCACAGAACTGCAGCATATCTGAACAAATGCTAACCTCCTTATGTCCACCAAGGACGTTCTGTTTTCAGTCCAGTGCAGATCCAGACCCAAACCCAGGTACATATTACAGTATTTTTCTAAAGCAATTCTTCTACTTCAGTTACCGAATAAAAAAAGTGCACATGAATCCCCTGATGTTTTGTCACCGTGTGTAATCTAATTCAGATCATCATCCACACGAAGATTAAACATTTTTCTATTACTAAAATGAAAACATGAGAATTGCGCAGCCCTGCAGCTCTCTCTGTGTGCTCTCTAGCTTAGCAATATTATTGCAGTGTCTGGTGCAGACAACCTTTCAATTATACTTTGACATTTTGGACAATATGCCTTGCTCTGTTGCCAAGAGTTAGATTAAAGGATCAATACCACTCTGGAGCTGGAGCCAGAAGGCAAATAGCTTAGCTTAGCATAAAGACCAAAGGCAGGGGGACACAGCCAGTCTGGTTCTGTCCAAAGTTCTCGAATCTTGTCATCATTATGAAGTAACGGAGCAAGCAACGTATCCTCATGCAACGGTTCATAATTATGATATCTTCCGAAAAGTTATTTTTCATTTTACAGGCGTTCTCCTACGAATGGAAACTAAAAAAACAAAACTACTTAGTTAGGTTTAGGAAAAGATCATTGTTTGGGTTAAAATAAGTATGTTTGTTACGTAACTTATGCAGTTAAGCACATAAGTTACGTAACAAAAGTAAGGTAAAATAAGTTAACGTTGAATTTTGGTTTCACTTGTGACATGAACAGTAGTTTCCTGGGTGAAAGTCCTGTATTTGTTTGACCCATCCATCCACTGCGACCTCCTCCCTACATGGACTTTGTTACTCGAAAATACGTCTCTTGACTTCCTTAGCGGCAGCCCTGCACATCCTCACGATTACATGGGTTATATATGAATTACAGTGCACTACTTTTTTCAAAGGTAAGTACGAACAGTGAATGACAACAGCCTGAATGGAGACTGGGTTTGTCATTGTGCTTGCACTTTCTCCCTGCTTCTAATCTCTATGCTAAGCGAAGCTATTCACCCCCTGGTTCCAGCTCCATACTTAGTGCACAGACATGAGAGTGGTATCCATCTTCTTACCTAACTCGCAGCAAGGAAGCAATACATTTCACTAAAAAAAAATCAAGCTATTTGACCTTTTCTTGTTGGCGCAGACTGAAAATGTACTTTCACTGCCTGAAATTGATGCACTCTGATCGGTACAGTCCAATGAATGCCAGATCACTACACTCGGTGAGAGAAAAAGACAAAAAAACTCAAATAAAATCATAAAATCCAACTTATTCTAGTGCTAGAAACTTGGAACATTACACAGTGTATGCAGGGGCAGGTGGTAGTTCTCCAATGGCAACATCTGCACAGTTCACGGTGCTGTTCTTCTGAGCTTTTATATGGAGCAAAAACTAAAGTGCTAGTGGCGACGTTAGCTGCTGAATTATTGAATATAGTGTGGGCGAAGGCAATAAATTTTATATTTAACATCCAGCCATGGAATTACTCATATCGCTCTTGCAATTTCATTACAAGAGAAAGAGCCATTGGAAAAACGAGCGTATTTGTGAACAAAACAGCATGAAGGAAAACACTGCAAAATAAAGAAAAGCTGCAAGTAAGAGAAAGATTTAGAAAATGTCATCTCCCAGCGTGTGAGCAATACGCTGTTGTTGTGTTTACAGCAGCCCTGTTTCACACAGAACACGCAGTGTAATACAATTCCAAACAAGACCTTTCTTCGATATTATATCACTGAACAAACACCCATTATCTGCTCTGCTGCCGTTTAAAGATCAATAGTTGAATCCCCGTCATCATAATCATCAGCACCACCTCTAGCATCTTAGCATTAGTGTTTCCTCTCCAGATAAGAGAGCTGTCAGAACATCCATGCTTATGTCTAATCAGCCATGACTAAGCCCGTCTCTGTGTCCGCCCATGCCTGTGTCTGAATTACTGGATGAATAACCTGATTGAGCTCTCATCGTCTTTACAGTAAGAGCTGCATTGACTTAATAAGGCTGAGAGCCCTTCTGATTCACTCACAGCCACAACCTGGCAACGGGCTCTCGTTGCCCCGGCCTCTATATATCAACCTCCCCCTGGCAAGCGGCCCTGATGGCCCACAGACAGAACAGGAAGGAGCTAACTCATCACCGTCGGTGCCTGAGTCAGGGAAATTAGTCTTACTTTGTAAATTTGTTTTCCTCTTTTTCTCTCTGTCTTTGTGCCAATTAGCAAATGCTAACACGCTAAACTTAGTTGTGGAATATATTGAATATTACGCCTGTTTAACATCAGCATTTTAGCACTGTCATTGTGAGCATGTTAATATGTTGACCATGTTGTATGTTTGTGCAAAATGTAAAGGGCAAGTAGGTCAATCGATAAAAATATTGAATCATGATTAACTGCATAATTGTCCATAGTT